>OLKM01000498.1:250711-252367 GCA_900291075.1 Melanogrammus aeglefinus | reverse complement strand
CAAAATCCACACACGCATAGTGCCTGTGGATACACTGTTCAGTAGACTTACACATACACAGAGCTTAGACGCACACACATACCCACAAATGCACGTAAACACCTGAGACACACTTGCGTATCTTCACAGTCTCACAAACACACACACACACACACACACACACACACACACACACACACACACACACACACACACACACACACACACACACACACACACACACACACACACACACACACAGTCCTCTTGAATGCGCACACATTCCCACACACATGCTCTCATCACCGCACACACACACACATACACATCCAAGACAAGGCAAATATTCATGGAAAATAAAGCACACATACGCACGCACACACTTAGTCACACACGCACACATTTAAATATTGGCTAATTTTGCCTCTTTGCACTGTGTACTCTAGTCAACAAGCTTTGCTATTGGCTAACATGTTCTGGAATGGAACAAGGCCACCTGAACTGACTGTAGCTCTCACATGAACCCGAGGTGTTAGATTCAATCACATGTGATGTTGCACACCGCTGTGTGTCACTGCACAGGCAGAGTCTTCCTCTGGCTGTGCAAACAGGAAAACTCCACACAGTCCTCACCTTTCCATCTACTATCTCCATCGCACCATGCTCACTGCAGATCTCACAAAAACAAAACGCTAGTTAACGTGAGATGCTTCATCCAGCCTCTCTAAGATAATGAACCATAATAGACGGGAACAGATGGAACTGAGAACTAAACAGCTTAGGGCTTTTTGGCTTCAACAAACAAGAACAATGCAACAAGTTTACGTTCAATTAAATGTGAGTACTGTCAGCGAAACCCACCCGATGCCAAGATAGTGGAACCATGGCAGTAATCAAATTCTTGAAGGGAGATGAACTCCCACTTTGGGACCATGTGTATGGAATGGAACGACAGGAAGTGAGCTTCAGAAGACAGGAACTGAAGAAGTTACAATTAAAGTGAAAAAGAAGCCCCCTACGTTTTGTTTTCATGAAATATTTCCTCTCCAGAAATGTCAATTTGGAGACTTATCCAAGGGGCACTTTTGTTCTTAAAAAGTGTCCTTGGTAATCTGGGAGCAATATTAGGCTTCTTGTTGTCCTTCAGGCATAACATTTGTATAAAATGGTATGTGGATGTGTGTGTGTGAGTGTGAATGTGCATGCATGCGTGCGTGTGCGTCAGTCTATCTGTGTGTGCGTGCATGTGTGCGTGTGTGTGTGTGTGTGCGTCGCTCCTCCGACATCCTGTGGATTCAGCGGCGCGTTATGAAACTTTAATCACATCAGGCGTCGCTCGTCGTTCCGCAGAACTTCTCATTCCCATACAAGGGCGTCACTTCCAGTTCCTCCAACGCCGCCCAGAGGCCCAATCTGTCCACCCCCGGGGACGCCACAGCGGGCCGCTCTGATTGGACGAGAGCTAAATTCACTTAACACAAGGAGCCCTATCTTGCATCCGGCGCAATTGACTTAATCACTGGCGCATGTGTCGTTGCTAGTTTGCAACTGGTGCAGAGTGTTCTTTTCCCTCCTGCGCCACGCGTCGGTAAATTAGGGAACGATCTTGCGCCCCGAGGGGCGGGTCCGCGAAAGGAGGAGGCGTGTTCTGGTGCTATTTTGACATTTCAGAAACAA
>OLKM01000498.1:240711-245711 GCA_900291075.1 Melanogrammus aeglefinus | reverse complement strand
GAACACCTAGCCAAGTCAGGCCTCCCTGATGTGGAATACATTCTCAGAGAGGTGGGACCAAAAATCGGGGGGCGTCCTCTGTCGGCGTCACGGTGACGTCAAGACCCACGCTTTACCAGGATTCAAAGCGGAGGTACAATGCAGCCAACGCTCTGCTCTCAGCCGCTGGCCTTCATTTGCATTGATCACAACAGGGCTCGCGGGGGACTCGACGCTGGGTGCCAGCTCTCCTTTCAGGGGACAGAGCTGGCGATGAATTTATCGAGGTATCGCAATTTCAGGACGGTATGAGAATCAATCCCATGGCGGACAAAGGAAACGCGTGGATATTGTTCGCTTTGTTTGTTTTCATGAAAGATACGCACAGGTGGGGAAATTATTCTCCTGGTTTTGGGGGGGGGACGTACCTCCCAGCTAAAGATGTCCTCTCTGCTACGTTTGTATGTAAGAGTCTGTGACAAGATTAAATGGTAATACGCTTCTATTTCAGGAGAAACATTAAAAAGATTACTCTACTCCGACCAATTACCCTTCTTACACTTCAAACAGAAGTTAACACCATTAAACAAGGTGTTGTATTGAACACATAGTACACAGCTCACAGTCACTATTGTATTGAGTGTTTGGGGCATGAAATATTCAGCATTCATTAATAATATAAAACACGGTCTAAAACTCTTGTGACAACTGCTTCTGTGTTTATCTCTGCCTTCTGAACTGCAACGAAGCCACGGTAAATAATTCAACGGATGGGACAAATCTAGATCTGAATATCTAGGTGTGATTCATGGAGAAGTGAATTCCAGCAATTGATCTGCTAAACGTATCATGTCAACCCAGATTCTACAAATGTATCGTGTCAACCCAGATTCTACAAATGAATGTCTCAAATCTGGATTTTAGATAGAAAAAAATATTTGAGGTATTTAGTATATATTTGGTATTTACAGTATAATACAGACTTGGATTTGAGGTGAAGAAATGCCACACCTGGAATCTCGGTCAAGAGACATGAGCTGCGGGTTCAAGGTATGAATCATACGTCTAGATAATAGGCGTATGAAAAAATTAAACATCTAGATCTAGAAGTGTACTATCTGGATTCCGGGTCTAGAGACCTGAATTCCAAGGGATGAATAGTCTAGGTCGTATCTATAGGGATGAATTATCTAGATCTGGTTTCCAAGTCTATTGGATTTTGGATATGACCTGTCTCTCAGTGACTCTGGTGTTTCTTTGCTGCCTTGCCTTGGTTACACAAAGCCCAACATCAGCACCATGTCCTCAACGACATACTCCCATTGGCTGCCTTGGGTAACCTTCGACCTCTGGGCACCACCTCCAGGGTTGTGCTGATCTACCCCCCTGGGGTTGTTTGATCACAGCCTGCAGAAAAGTCCCCTCCCTCTGAAACATCAAGTTGACTGACAGCCGGCAGTCTCCGCGCACACGCCGCTTATTTCATGTGATTGAGCACACCCAGGGTGCCCGTTCCCCGCTCAGATGAAGGCGCTCTATGCAAACCAGGCAGACACAACTTGTTACCAACACGCCTACATTAGCAGTTATCATTTACCGTCATACGCGCGGTGCTCGCAGAGACTCACAAAGACCGCCGCACCGCGTCAGCCCAGTGTACGCCGCCTTGCGCATGTACCCCGTACCAACCATTAACCCTAGGTCACACAGCGATGTTCCCCCGCCCCCCCGCCCGAAGAACCCCGCACTGTCGAAAAAAAACTGTTAGAAAAACAGACAAAAAAAGTGCAAAGAAGGAGTTTATGAAGCAATCCCTCCACGTCCTTTTGTTTAGAAGCAGAGTGCAGCTCTGGAGTCTCTGCCAATAGAGGAGAATCAGTTCTGATGATGGCAGTAGGATGTCGTCTAACGGCCATTCCCTTTGAAATAGTAGCTGTGGTTAAACAGCGACCGGTGCCGTGTTGAACGTCGTGCTAGACGGAGAGCTGAGCTGTCTAGGCGGTCTGGTGGTGGTGGGATGTGAACTCATCTATGGGTTTTGACCCCCTTTGGTCTGTGGTGTCTCACGCAAACCCCGTCCTAGAAATCGGTACAAGGATTGACACACTTCGAGATGACTTACTGAAAGGTACTTTTAGGACCAGGTCATTAAGGACCGGTGAGGGATTGGGTTTCTTGCTTAAGGGTACGGTCAGGCCGCCGGGTTTGGAGACAGCAGCATCTGGCTGGGAGCGTTACCGCATGGCCTGACCGTCTTGATTTGATGGATCTGTTATCTTAGTTAAAGTTAAAGGTTGGGTATGGGATATGAAGACCGCAGATTTGGAAATAACAACTCAAATGGTCCTAACCCCCTCTCGCGAGAGAAGCGAGTTGACCGAGGAGATACTAATGGATATCACGAGGTAGAACAGAGAGCGACAGCACGCAGCGAGCCTTAATTCAAAAGACCTTAGTCCAGTAGAGCAGATTGACAACAAAGAGAAGTATATAGGATTTAGAAGTATATGGACAAAGGGGTGAGGAGGGGAGATGCAAGTACGATCGTTGATTGAACGTATTATAACAATGCCACGTCGTTGTGTCTGGGAAAATCATTGCCTGGGATACCGTTCCACAGATGATCGACTTGTTTAATATTAGTCCAGTACTTCCTAACGTCAGTGCTGTCCAGGTGATAGGATTTAAGTAATTTGGAAAAAGGCCAAAAAAAAATTCACATACCCAACCTTTAAAGTTTAAGTTACTCACTCGTGAAAGTTTAGAATTTCAAGTATTTGACATTCAGAATGTAACGGTGAAACAATTCAAGAAGCACTCAAATTCTTTCTGTCAAGAAACCATGTTTCTGGTATAGAAGATCTGTACAGAGAACATGAGGGAGCAGACAATGACACGCTTTTATACTTTTAATGAGACTAATAAACTCTAGAGACAAACGGCAATCCGAAGACAAAGAGAGTTATAGCTTTAAGGCAGATGCTCTATTTCCATCTGTCTCCTTCATAGATAGTTTTTCTGCTATTAGAGTAAGGGAGGGATGGCAATCAGTAGGCCTACGTATCAGCAGCGCATCACAGCCCATCTTGGGGAGAGAATTGGGAGAGAATTGGGATTTCCTGCTCCGCATTTGGCTTCACACAACAACAGGCAGTCTAAAATAGACGGTGTAATGTCATCATTAATGTGTGTTTTGTCCAAAATCGTTCTGAAAGCAAGTGGAGAAGGTTGAGCGGGCTGAGAATTGTCTATTGGTTGATTCCCAAGATAAACAGTTTCTTTACAATGGCTGAACTGCTCCATCTCTATAGGTCTGTATATATAGATATAGACAGACTTTAAAAGAAAGCCTCAGCCTGACTACCAAATACACATGTCCAGTTTAAAGTTCCTACCAACAGGGGAGCGAGAGACAGGGAGAAAGTCAAAGAAGGGAGAGAGAGAAGTCTGAGACAGATAATTAACTCAATAACCCATGGAGAAAGCGTGATGCTTGAGCTGTGCATAGCGTGAATGCTGGGCTTCCTTAAAACACTGTAGAAACAGTAAAGATCGATTAATAGGATAGGCAATGAATATTTCCTGGGTTAATAAAGAAAGCATGTTTTCCCTGCGGATCAATCGAAAGGACAACAGCATGAGTCCATGCCACAGAAAGACGTCTATGTTTAGCGCTGCAATATAGAGATTAATACCAACACCAACATCATCATCATTCATCATCCTGCAGTTCAGGCAATCATAACTTGGACTCTGAGAGATGCACATTTACATAAAAAAAAGGACAACGGCTTTAAAATGTGGGGGTATATAGGCACTATCAGAACGCGCAAAGGGATATAAAGATGCACTGCATCTTTGTCACTTATGACTTTTTTTGTCAATTTGACTTCTCACTCCCTCCTTCATTATACACGCTCTAACCCTCTCTCCATCCGTAACTACCTATCGCTCCTTCTCTGTGTCCCCCTCCCTCCCTCCCTCCCTCCTCCCTCCTCCCTCCCTCCCCTCACCCTCTTGTCCCCTCTCCTTTCCATTGTCCATCCTCCTTTCTCTGTTCCTCCATATACTCGCCTCCTCCCTCCTCACCTCCCCTCCTCGCCTCCCCTCGCTCCCTCCCCTCCCTCCTCCCCTCACCTCTCTGTCCCTCTCCTCCATTGTCGCGCCTCCCTCCTTCCTCTGGTCGCTCTCCTCCCTGCCCTCTCTCCTGGGTGCTACCACCCTCTCCTCCCTCCGCTCCCTCCCTCCCTCTCCCTCCTTCCAGCCACCCCCCCCCCCTCCAGATCAGATGGCGTGTTGCCTGCTCATCAGAGCCTGCAGCGCGTGTGTGTCGCCCTGACAGTAGAGAGGCTATATTGGTCTCTGTGGTTAGCTGAGTCTGCTCCCCGTGCCGCACCACGGGCGTGTTGGGGGCGTCGCTGGCTTCTGTGGTGATTCCAGCAAAGCAAGCTGGCCGACAGTGTGCTGGTGCGTGCACGTGCATAGACATTCAACCCCCTCCCAACACAGGTGCACATAGATGCACACATGCACGCAGGTGCACGTTCACAAAGCGCCTTCGTTCTGCACGACGCCAGTGTCCTCATAGACACAAACACACACTCACTGACCTGGCAACACGGGAGGAACCCACATGCCGAACAGGCCACGGAGACCCCCACACACACACACACACACACACACACACACACAAACACACACACACACACAATCACACACACACACACACACACACACACACACACACACACACACACACACACACACACACACACACACACAGACTCAGATTAACACAGACAGGCACACACACAAATACACACTTTAACAAAGAACCCCTGATATAGAAGCACGCCGGAAATAACCACCCACACGACACATTCACACGCACAAAGACAAACACACTCTCTCTCTCTCTCTCTCTCTCCCCCTCTCCCTCTCTCTCTCTCTCTCCCTCCTCTCTTCCCCTCTTCCCCTCTCCCCCTCTTCTCTCTCTCTCTCTCTCTCCCTCTCTCTCTCTC
>OLKM01000498.1:217026-240686 GCA_900291075.1 Melanogrammus aeglefinus | reverse complement strand
CTCTCTCTCTCTCTCTCTCTCTCTCTCTCTCTCTCTCTCTCTCCCTCTCCCCCCCCCCCCTCCCCCTCCCCCCCTCTCCCTCTCCCCCCCCCCCCCCCCCCCCCGCCCCCGACCCCCCCCCCCCCCGCCCCCTCCCTCCCTCCCTCCCTCTCCCTCTCCCTCTCTCTCTCTCTCTCTCTCTCTCTCTCTCTCTCTCTCTCTCCCTCTCTCTCTCTCTCTCCCACAAACAAACACAAAAGTCGCACACGCCGAGACACAAGTTGTGAGTGAGGAGGACCAGCGAGGGAGCGGCGGCTGTGATCTATAATTAATTCACAAGCGTAGAAATCTAATGCACAAGATAAATCATTTTAATACTGGAGGAAATATTTAAATAAATGAAGAGCAGGAACGAGGGATAGGGAGCGGAGAGAGAGAGAGACGAGGGGGGAAGAGAGAGAGAGACGAGGGGGGAAGAGTGGCAGAGAAGGGCTTGGGTAGGAGAGAGAGAGAGAGAGAGAGAGAGAGAGAGAGAGAGAGAGAGAGAGAGAAGAGAGAGGGAGAGAGAGAGAGAGAGAGAGAGAGAGAGAGAGAGAGAGAGAGAGAGAGAGAGAGAGAGAGAGAGAGAGAGAGAGAGAGAGAGAGAGAGAGAGAGAGAGAGAGAGAGAGAGAGAGAGAGAGAGAGAGAGAGAGAGAGAGAGAGACAGATAGGGTGATGAAGATATAGGGAGAGAGAGAGAAAGGGAGAGAGAGAGAGAGAGAGAGAGAGAGAGAGAGAGAGAGAGAGAGAGAGAGAGAGAGAGAGAGAGAGAGGAGAGAGAGAGAGAGAGAGAGAGAGAGAGAGAGAGAGAGAGAGAGAGAGAGAGAGAGAGAGAGAGAGAGAGAGAGAGAGAGAGAGAGAGAGAGAGAGAGAGAGAGAGAGAGAGAGAGGAGAGAGAGAGAGAGAGAGAGGAGAGAGAGAGAGAGAGAGAGAGAGAGAGAGAGAGAGAGAGAGAGAGAGAGAGAGAGAGAGAGAGAGAGAGAGAGAGAGAGAGAGAGAGAAAACGTGATCTGGAGAAAGAGGAAATAGAGAGACGGTGCAATAGAGGGTTCAGGAGGGGAAATAAAATATTCTTAATGCAGAAAACTCGGTGCACTACTCTTGCATTACCCATTGCTTATTTTTCCATGTATCTCTCTCTCTCACGCTCTCTCCTCTCTCCTTTCCTCCAGCCCTCTCCCTGCACCCTGGCGTTCCCCCTCGCCCCTCTCCTGCCCTCCTGCTCCTCTGCTGCCGTAGTTCGGCTGGGTTTCATCTCCTCTCTGAGAGCAACGACTTCTGATCTGGCGGTAGCGAGTCGTGGATCCGATGCGCCTTCACTGCCGCATGCTTTTAGCCTCCAGCGCCGGCTGCGTCAGCGCGTTTCAACAGCCCCAAAAAAAACTGACGCTGACTGGTGAAGACTTAAGACAGACTTTCTTCACGGATTCTGATGTCCCCGACGTTGAGCTAAGACTGCAAGAGTCAAACAAGACGAAGTGCAAAACGGAAAACTACATTTCTTTTGTTTGCACCCCCGTAAGCGAAGTCTCCGCTCAAACAGACATAAAGTAGACGTAGTGTGCGTTACATCACACATAACTATTTAGTGTATAGTTCCTTGATCCAAAAGGCCTTACAGTCCTTTCAGACACTTTTTTACCTACATAAAGGTATCAATCCCAGAACCTACTGAAGAATGCTACTGGGATTGAACCCAGAATCAGCACCAAATCACTCGCCTATCCTGCCTCCCATTATCAAAAACATTATGTCTTTTTCAAGTGTACCTTTAAGACCACCATTATCCCCAAGGCCCTCAGACGTTTAGCCAAACCACAATAACGTCCTCCTTGACTTGGTAAAGCATCAAGGCCTTCCCAAGCATGACAGAGCAGATGGAGAAACATGCCAGGGCACAACCACATGTTGTTGTTCCATACAGACCATGTCCTTCCGGGCAGGACACTGAAGACAGATACAGTGGTTCGGATGAGAGCGGGGATGACCTGGGACCTGCAGTCAGCACAAGGTGTATCGCCTCAATGAAGGAGTGGGGGAGGCAACACACTGCCATAACAACAAACAGTCACCCCAGACAGAGACACACTCTTCTCTAGCTCCTGCCAAAAAGAATAAGTGACATGTGCATCTGACCTCTCTGCCCAGCGCAACCCGCAGTGGGAGCAATGGCCTTCAAAACACAACGCACTTGATGTGGTGCTGGGAACTGTGGGAAAGCTGAATAAAGATAACAAAAGTGTTCTGTGTCTAATATTCCTCCTCCTTATCATCCGCATAATTTCACCCATTAGGACATTCCCACAGTCGTTTTTTTTGTCACTTTCTCGAAATCCCTTTCCCTTCATACTGTGTCTCTCTGCCCCTCTCTTCTCCATGGGATGGACTAATCCATCACCTGTATTCTATCATGTTATGCAAGGTTCAAGTCTTCTTTCATTCTCTCTTTCTTCCTTTTCTTATTAGCCTACATGTCTCTTACTGTCTGCAATAATCCATAATCTCCTTTATTCCTAATCCCATTGCTTCTCCACCCCTGCAGTGAAACAGCTGACACCGTAATACATTCCAGATTACGTATTGATGCCGGCTAGCAGTAGGCTTCCTTTCCTTCCTTCATCCGTTCTTCCTCCATGTCTTCATCTCACTGCCTGCTTCTCTGCCTGCCTGCCTGTCTTTTTGCCATTCTATTTGTCGTCTGTGTGCCTGCCTTGTAATGTACTACGTCTGATTGTGTATATATGTACATGTCTGCCTTCCTGCCCGTCTACCTGCCTCTCTGTCTCCCTATTTGTCTGTCTCTTGGTCTTTCTGCCTGCCTGTCTATCTGACTATCCTTATCTCTGTTGTTAGTCTGTTTGTCTACCTGTCCATCTGCCTAACTGCCTGTCTGCTTATCTGCCCGTCTGCCTGCCTGCCTTGTTATATCTGTCTCTGTAGTCTTCTTAGTATGCATGTAAGCTTCCTAATGTGTATGGCTGAAACCGCAGATGTAGAGAGCATTCACACATGTAGCTCCGCACACACGCACACATGCACCCACCCACCAACACACACACACACACACACAGATACGAGATGCCCACAGGTAAACTCAGGTAAATATAGAATCATCAACACATAAAATATTAACCGGGTGGGATGAGAGGGGGAGACAGTGCACTCTCCCAGTGAAAAGTTGCTCAGAAAACCCAAAGCTGTCATTGCATCTGGAGCAGCAGTCTCCAGCAAACGAATACATGTGCTTGCCTCAAGTTCCAAACTTAATACTTTTACCTCAGGTTTATTGTTTTTGCGCTGACACTGCTGTCTCCGTGGACTGAACTCTCTTTCTGTGGACCTGTCTCTTTCTCTAAGTCTCCCTCTCCCTCCCTCGAATGAAAGCAGAAGAAGTCTCTTTCAATGGGACGCTCTCTACTGACGCTCTCTCTCTCTGAGTCCCTCTCTCGGATTCCCTCTCTGTTTCTGTCTTTCTCCCTCTATCGCTCGCTATCTCTTATTCGATGTCTATCTCTCACTCTTTCTATCTCTCTAAGTTTGTAAAGGGTAAACAGTAAATGGACTGCATTTAAACAGCACTTTATACGCTTTACAATATTGCCTAACATTCACTGATTCCTCCACACATTCACTCAACGATGGCGGTGGCAACCAACGCAAGGAAACAGCCAGCTCTTCGGGAGGAGTCAGGGTGAGGTGCCTTGCTCAGGGACACCTCGACGCTCCCATATATATCTCTCTTTGTAAGTCTCTTTGTTTCCCGCTCCTCAGTAAATAACTTCATACTCATACGACCACAACGCAGACCAATAGAACAAGATTCCAGCCAGAACAACCTTCAAACACTTCAACCACGTATTGGAATAACTTAAAGGGCCTTGAGTCTGCCATTTTTTTTCTGCAGTTGTTGGCGAGCGTTTTTTTCCGTCCTGTGGATGTACGCACAGCGGCGCCCCAGTGCGCTTTTCCCAAAGCCTCAGTGTTGCGTCATCGAGCTTCAAGGTCTTGTTTGGTTAGAGAACGCGTTTGGCTCTGTGGCGGCGACACCCGCCGCGTGCTGCGATGTGAACGTGTGCAGACCCATCCAGCGGTTTGTGTTTTATTTAGCATCTACTCTGAGGCCGGCCTCACACACACACACAGACACACAGACACACAGACACACAGACACAAGGCACACAGACACAGACACAGACACAGACACAGACACAGACACGCACGCACGCACGCACGCACGCACGCACGCACGCACGCACGCACGCACGCACGCACGCACGCACGCACGCACGCACGCACGCACGCACGCACGCACACACACACACACACACACACACACACACACACACACACACACACACACACACACACACACACACACACACACACGCGACACACACACACACAAACAAACACAAAAGATCTGTAATCCTACTTTCAGAGCTCCAAGGAGAATACATCAATTCAAGTTTTGAGCATATTTGGAGTGTTTTAGGTTTTGTTCTTGTAATATTTAATGTTGTTGTGACTGAGAATCGAATGGAAAATAGGCTGAGGGTAGATGTGGGCTACACTTAATCAATGGCTGGTTAGATTCTACTTGAACGTTGATTAGTGGACAGGGAGGAATAGAAATAATGCATGACCGTGTGATGCAGTGATATATAGCGATGCTACCCTGTCCCGGTCCACAGAATCCATACGTAAGTCCATATTACACCGGTCTATGGAGGAGGTGGTGGTGGGTACTAGGCCTCATGCAAGGGCATTGGTGTATTTTTCTCTTAATTCAATCAAAGTTTTGGTGCATGCGAGCTGGCCAAGTCTGGACCACACACAGACACACGCACACGCACACGCGCGCGCACGCACACGCACACGCACACGCACACGCACACGCACACACACACACACACACGCACACACACACACACACACACACACACACACACACCTATGTGCAGAGAAACACACATATACTGAAGATACACACACAGCCCCCTCAGTTTCTACCTTCTCAAGCAGTCACTTTACTTATTCTGGAGCCAACGTACAAAAGTAGTAATTTATTATGCATATTCCTATGAGTACTCTGCTCATCAAGATGAGTGTTTTATATTAAATATATACCTTCATCCAATTATAATAAACTCACTGTGAAATCGGAATGCGAAACTGTGGGATTTAATTCGAACGTCATCATCATGCAAGGTTATACATCATACTGTAAGTGTATTTGTTTGGTTTAAAGCTTTTGGAACGTAAGCTATTCAAACGTCAAAGCCTAGTTTCTAAGACGATTCCCTGTAAGACACTTTGGAAGAAAGTGTCAGTGAAATAACTTTGTATAGGTAACAAAGCAAAGTTGAACCAGACATAAGCTCAGCTCAGACACACCACCTGTCAGGTCTGTTTGGTGCAGAAGATTGCACGATAAGTACAAGGAGGATTGGTGTCAACTTTAGAAACATGTTTTGTTTACTTCCACTACAAATGAAATAAAACTGTCAGCGCACACACACCCGAACAACAGACTGGGATTCTACAAGAGTCTTGGATTGTGAACATATTTTAGCTTCCAGGAATGAAGACTTTTTTGTATTTGAGGTTGGAACCAGAGGCGCACTCAGCCTGCAGGAGAACTTGAAGGACATCTTTGTGGTTGTTTGTACCAAAAAAGGTATCGTCTGACTCAGTATGAGACATTCAAAAGAGTCGACCACATTTACCAATGGATCTTGCAATTTTTTCTCACTGATGTCATTTCTATATCGTGTTATTTTTCTTCAGGGCTAAACAGGAAGAAAAATAATTGTGCTGTTTGATAAAGTTTTTGCTCTGCTTGACTTAAAGCTTAAACTTAAACCGATAGTGTGAATGTCATCATTAAATGGTATTCTGAAATTAATCCGACACAAAATAGATTATTGATCAGTAATTAACTATTGTTAATTATTTCTGTGTGTGGCTGAGAAAAATGCGTGGCTGAGAAAATGAAGATGCAATTATTTTATATGTAACTACACACATTCTAAAAAGGTCAGAGAGGCCTCCTAAAACGAGGATAGTATAATTTAATTGTTTAATATCTTCTCGTATTCAGAAAAATAACGTGAACTGTGAAGTCTCCGATTAACGAGCAGTTATAGTGTGTAATATCATTGCATTTTTAACTTTTAAAGACCAACTGAAATTTTCAAGGAATCCGTAACTGCTTTGTGAGGACGGCAAAACGTCTGATTTGAATAAGAGCCTGTTGTCTTTGTGCTCGGCTTCCAATCGGAGGCGCTTGATATCTCAGGAGACCATCAAAACGTCTCTGTCTATCCGCCGGTTTCTCCGTCTCGCTGTGTCTCCCACTCCCTCTCATCATGTATCTTCCTCACTCAGTGTCTCTGTTATACGTTAGAACAAACTGAAACACGCACAGAGTCATCATGAGTAATGTGATAGAGTGCCAAAGATGGTCTTTTTCTCCCGCCTCTGCTTGAGCAAGGCATCAACACTAGCCAGGAAATGGGTTTCGATCCCCAACGTGTGTGTGGATAAAATATTGTGCATAATCATTTACTGGGAAAAACGATAAACAAATATAACAAATAATTAATAAACTGGTCTTCACCTTAACAAACTGAGACTCGGATTTTTGGAAAAAAGCCTTTCTAATTTTATCTCCACGATAGTAAATTATGCTATTACAAAGGCTGAGATACAAATGTCAAATAGAAATGTTAGGGTCTGAGGCGAGGGGCCAGCAACAGAGAGAGTTCCTCCAGCGTGAAACTATTGTGTGTTCTTGTGTGAAATTAAGGAAATGTCAGATAATCCCTAGTGGTTCCCATCAAGGACTGTCTGGTTCTGGACTGTAGCAGGATTAATACACTGCCAGCGACACACACACACGCACGCGCGCACACATCCACACACACACACACACACATATGGATGCATGCACGCACGCACACACGCACGCACATACACAAACAAACGCACGCACTTACACACACACACACGCGCACACACACACACAAACAAACACACGCACTTACGCACACACACACGCGCACAAACACACACAATTAGACACACTCTGTGTGTGTGTGTGTGTGTGTGTGTGTGTGTGTGTGTGTGTGTGTGTGTGTGTGTGTGTGTGTGTGTGTGTGTGTGTGTGTGTGTGTGTGTGTGTGTGTGTGTGTGTGTGTGTAATACAGCATGGCTGACTATATTTTCTCCACCAAGCTGACATCAGGTCTCTTTAAAACACCTCGGGCTCCACTCTCCCACAGCACATCTGCCTGCGTCTTCCTTTCTCTCACTCTTCATCTCTGTATCACTCTTCCTGTCTTTCCCTCACTTTTCGTCTTTGTCTCTCTCTCTTCCTGTCTGTCCCTCTGTCCATCTTTCTTGTCCTGTCTGTCCCTCTGTCCATCTTTCTTGTCCTGTCTGTCCCTCTGTCCATCTTTCTTGTCCTGTCTGTCCCTCTGTCCATCTTTCTTGTCCTGTCTGTCCCTCTGTCCATCTTTCTTGTCCTGTCTGTCCCTCTGTCCATCTTTCTTGTCCTGTCTGTCCCTCTGTCCATCTTTCTTGTCCTGTCTGTCCCTCTGTCCATCTTTCTTGTCCTGTCTGTCCCTCTGTCCATCTTTCTTGTCCTGTCTGTCCCTCTGTCCAACTTTCTTGTCCTGTCTGTCCCTCTGTCCAGCTTTCTTGTCCTGTCTGTCCCTCTGTCCATCTTTCTTGTCCTGTCTGTCCCTCTGTCCATCTTTCTTGTCCTGTCTTTCTCTCTCTAACCCTTCTTCGGTTCATCTCTGTTGAGCACCTGCCTAGTTTTGTTTCTCTCTCTGTACATCTGTTCAGTCTTCCCTTCCTATTTTTATCACTATTTGTTCATCTTCCTTTTCATGTCATGCTCTCTCTCCCTCTCTCCCTCTCTCCCTCTCTCCCTCTCTCCCTCTCTCCCTCTCTCTCTCTCTCTCTCTCTCTCTCTCTCTCTCTCTCTCTCTCTCTCTCCTCTCTCCCTCTCTCCCTCTCTCCCTCTCTCCCTCTCTCTCACTCACTGTTATATCTGATCGTCTTTCTTGTTCTTGTTCTTGAACTGTGTCGAGATGCTCCTGTATCGCCTACTTTCTGTATTTCCTGCCCTCTTTCTTCATAGGCTTCTCTCTACTTCCCGTGCTTGCACTCTCGTTTCCTCTCTCTCTATATCTCTCTCCCTATTTGTGTGTATGTGTTTGTGTACGTGTATGTCGACTTGTGTGTGTGTGTGTGTGTGTGTGTGTGTGTGTTGGTGTTTCCGTGTGTGTGAGTGCATTTGTGTGTGTGTGTGTGTGTGTGTGTGTGTGTGTGTGTGTGTGTGTGTGTGTGTGTGTGTGTGTGTGTGTGTGTGTGTGTGTGTGTGTGTGTGTGTGTTTCCGTGTGTGTGAGTGCATTTGTGTGTGTGTGTGTGTGTGTGTGTGTGTGTGTGTGTGTGTGTGTGTGTGTGTGTGTGTGTGTGTGTGTGTGTGTGCGTGTGTGCGTGTGTGTGTGTGTGTGTAAGCACAGGGCACGTGTTTGTGCACGGTAACAGCTAGAAAAGAGAAACAAACAAAAGATAATAATGACAAACAAGAAAGGTTTCACCATCGCCAGGAAGCAGCACTTCTCTCATTTCCTTACCTCATGCATCTCTTCTCTCTGTCTGTCAGCCATGATCCTCATCTCCTTTGAGGCTATTTACTCGCCATATCTTCTCCAGCCTAGTTATAAGAATCACCTGGAGTACACTGTTCTGCATCAACTTTATTATCAGCTGTCCACGCTGGTTCCCAATTCAACGCAAAATGTATTTACTATCGAGATAACACGGCAGAAATTCGACAGCTATAGTAACAGCCATATGTACCAAAGCCTTATCGAGTCCTTTGTGGTCTCAAGTCCACTAAGGAATATGTATACAGTATATATCACCAATCACGCTGACAGAATGGCTCGTAGCTATTGGTCTCTGATATAATTCACTTTATTTGTTTGGCAATTAAAATACATTTTCCCTGGTAGGGTTGGGATTGAATGTCCACTTTCTTATAAATATAAGAGCGACCTGTTTGCTTGCAATGCCAGTTATAGCTATATGGAGATCTAACGCTTTGGTTTGGACTCAATAGTTTGGCACAAATAGTGTTAATAGCGTTTGACTCCTAGCAATAGTCTCTGGGTTCAAGATGTGTGCCGTTTGCTGCTGCTTCTGTTCTCTTATTATTCACATTTTCTTATGTATAATAATCGTCCCAAACTTTTGGTTCGGTGAGCAGAGGGATCGACAGCCAAGGAGCATGTCTGCAGACTGCTCCTCACCCAACGCCGACAGTAAACACTATTCAACCTAAGTCTGTACCTTGCTGTACTACATCCAGTATTAAACCAAGAATTACTACTGCGAAGAAAAAGTAAACAAGAGTCTTCTGCAAACAGCTTAGAAATAAGCGGATATCGAAAATTTGAAATCTAACATCTGATTATCTAGATAGAATCCGAAGTCACGCCACTAAAAGCCTTGCATATCCATATTTAAATGACGAAGCCATTGGGAGTGAGCACACATTGCCCCAGGATGCCTACAGGAAGACTGTGGTGATTGGGGTTCAAACTCAGAACCCTTCAGCTGAGTCTAACACACTCCCCACTAGAATCCCCACTTCCCCTTTCCACAACCTTTTTTCGGATTGCTTATCTCTGTCTTCTGAATCACTCACATGAATCAAAAAGCAGCGATCCGATTGCAACTCTCTGGCCCTCAAGAGAAACCGAAGCAGAGAGAGGCAGGGGAGGCTGGCAGCTCTGACGGTGAGACAGGAGTCCGTCAGCCCAGTCACAGGGTCAGCCACAAACCAGATGCCCCCCAATCGATGCCCCTGCACTGTTGCAAGAGATGAGCTGCTGCATTGTGCAGCGGCCGGAACAGTCCACTGTGTCTAAGGCCCGCTGAGGGCGTCCTTGATAAAAGTCTGAGGGAGAAATACCTTCATGCTCTCTGCCCTGAGCCTGAGACTGGCCAACAATACAACAATACAATAGAGTAGAAGGATCCGGCCTCATTGGCTAAGGGCGTTGTTGCCGATGATTCGTGCTTGCCTTTCTATTGCACGGGTTAAAGATGAGATTTAATCTTGTGGTTTTTTTGTGTATAAAAGATTCTATAGAAATACTGCAGCCAATCTCGGGCAGGATTGATCAATTATTAACCTTGACGAGACTTTCCTGGTTGACCAAAGGTTAAAGGTTTTCTCTTTGTGTGTGTTTGTGTGTTTGTGCCCATTGCACGTGCATCTTTTAACGAGCCGTCCGTAACCTCCTTTGAGCATACCAACAAGACATAAACACAGACACACGCATGAACGCGAGCTCACACACATGAATAAACACACTCTCATGCACATCACAACCTCAGGGCAGCGGAAAAACACCCCTTTACCGAGGGATCACATGCTGAAGGACAAAGAGATGTGAGGGGTTGCCAATCAAACCGTACACTATCCTCTGATGTCTGTGTTTCCTGGCCCCGACATAACCTTTTGCATCACCAAGCTATATTGACCTCACACCCCCGTTGCATGCTGGGACACTGTGCACTCAGGTAGTGTGGTGGGGAGGAGAGAGATGGGGGCGGGGTTGGCCAATGACCAACAAATGAATTCCATTAACCTTGTTAACCGGATTCGGTTCAACAAGCTCATAATGCGATCGGCTGTGACTCATGGTTAACCTGCATGTGGAGGGTAAGTGTTGGCACTTCTCTGTGGCAGGAGGGGGGAACGATTAGGACCAACTTTTATAACTTTGTGGCGGGGGTAGGAGTCGATATGAGGTCACCAGTTTGGATGTAAGGATCATGTGTAACATATTGTTGGCCTGGTTTCGTGCTTCAGGCCATTTCGTTATTTGCTTGGATTACATGATCTTACATCATCACTGGTACATTATGAAGAGGTATTGCCACTGGAGAAATCAGGCCTACATTTATCATTAAATATAAATGTGTCCCCATGTACGCAATTACGGGGCTGAATGCATGCTTGGCGGAAGTCCACAGCCTTTAAATCTATATTTTGGCAGAGAAATGTGAGCCTTTCATAGATACAGTTAATTTAGGAGGATAAAGACTAAAACTGTCAAAGTACATGGACGTCAAGTTTCCGCAAAAGGTTCATCATCGAGATCTGCAAGACACTTCTGAAGCCATGTTGAGCAAATGACTACAGGCTCAATCTGTGTTCCCCGAGTGAACAATCTGCGCCATGCCAGGGCCCGAGAGCAGACTCTGATTGACTGGTTAGAAGATACCTAACCAGTCAATCAGATGACTCACCTGTTGCGTCTCCAACCTCTAACCCTCTGAGTTTACCTGATGTAATATCATCAACACACACCTGTCACTGTGCAACTGGGCGAACACGCTCTAAGAGCCAAACCTCAAGAACCGCGGCACGTTGCTTTGGCGAGTTGAACCCGTGTTCCTCTGAATCAACGCTGTCCCTGGTACAGCACATGAAGGACATGAAGGTGGATCACTCTACATCCGGATACCGGAAAGCCGTGCTCATGTTAACACATAGCCCGCGGCTAACGGGGCTCATGCTAACACGTAGCCCACGGCTAACAGGTAGCTGTGATGAGGCCCTCTGACGAGCCGGTGGAATGTTGGCCGTTGGAGTCTTGATTGGATTGATTATGCTGTTATCTTTCTCTCCCTCCTTCTGAAAAAGATGAACTGGTGCGCATGAAGGGCTTACTTGATGAGTGTTAACACGAAGACTGCAGGGAGCCCAGTTATGGTATTGATTTCAGTCCCCCTGTGTGTTGTGGCGTGTGGGCTTACTTGATGAGTGTTAACACGAAGACTGCAGGGAGCCCAGTTATGGTATTGATTTCAGTCCCCCTGTGTGTGTTGTGTGCGTGTGTGTGTGTGTGTGTGTGTGTGTGTGTGTGTGTGTGTGTGTGTGTGTGTGTGTGTGTGTGTGTGTGTGTGTGTGTGTGTGTGTGTGTGTGTGTGTGTGTGTTCTGCACAAAAGAGATGGCGACCGACACAGATAGCAGGACAGAAACAGTGTATGTGTGCGTGTTTGTGTTTGTGTGTGCAGGTCAGAAACCAAGCATGTGTGTGTGTGTGCATGTTTGTCTGTGTGTGTTAGTCTGTGCATTTGCATGTTGTGTTAGTGTCAGAGTGACAGGGATAGAGTGGGAGAGAGAGAGAGAGAGAGAGAGAGAGAGAGAGAGAGAGAGAGAGAGAGAGAGAGAGAGAGAGAGAGAGAGAGAGAGAGAGAGAGAGAGAGAGAGAGAGAGAGAGAGAGAGAGAGAGAGGTAGAGAGAGAGAGAGAGAGAGAGAGAGAGGAGAGAGAGAGAGAGAGAGAGAGAGAGAGAGGAGAGAGAGAGAGAGAGAGAGAGAGAGAGAGAGAGAGAGAGAGAGAGAGGGGTAGAGAGAGAGACAGAGGTAGAGAGAGAGAGAGAGGGGGTGGGAGAGAAAGAGAGAGAGAGAGTCAGTGAGCGAGAGAGGAAGGGAGAGACTGACAGCTGCAAAGGAACAAAGTGAATGTTTCCTCTCCTCTGACGCCTCTATCTTTCCCTCGTCATATTCCAGATGAAAAACAGCACCCGGCCCCAGCAGCAAGAGACATTCGTATGGCTGTAAAACAACCGTAGAACTCGTACCGGGCGGAAAGGACTGTCACCGAAATAGTTACAAAGGAGCTGGAATCACCCCAGGATGAAAGTAATAAACGGGCGGAATTATAATAACTGTATAATGAGGGGAAGGCAACAAAGCAATTCTTTGGCATCAAACACAATGCACTGACTCAGGAGAATAACAAAAGCTTTAATTAGTCCACGTGTTGGTCTGACTCCAGCAGAGCCCTCGGTCGGAGTCCCCCCCTCAGACTGTAGGGGAACCAGGGCCATGCCCGTCTCTTCTGTGGTCTTTGTTGTGGGGAGTTCAATGCTACGCAAATTCCCCTGCGAACACGACTAGGGCTACGTGCATAGCTGCTAGGGGGCGCTATTTATAATGCTACTACTGCGCTATGTACCGTACTACTGCTAGCACGGCGAGGGTTAGGTGTATAGCTTCTAGAGGTGGCTATTTATCATGCCACTGATAGCATGACTGCTACTGCGGGTTGTATAGCTGCTTGAGGCTGCTATGAGGAGTGCTACCGCTAGTGGTGTCGCTGCTAGAGGTCGCTTTGTATCTTACAAACTGATAGCACGAATGCTCTGGGACGCCACCCTTTTGGTCGGGTTGGAGTCCCGACGTGGGTACCAGAGACACTGTCGATCTGATCTTAAATACATTGCACTTTATAAAATGCTGATCTATTCTACGCATATTTGGCATATGTTTTATTTTACTTATCTAGGCCTATTATTTTATTCTAGTGTATGACAGTGTTTAACTGTCATCTTCGAGCCTTGTTTATGAAAAGTGCTATATAAATAAAGTTTCCTTGACTTGCCTAGGTGTAAAGCGTCTAGAGGTCGCTACGTACTGTACTAGGGGTCACCCCTATGTTCCCCAGGTCCTATGTTCCCAGGGTGCAAAGGTTTGGGGTTGGGTTTAGGGTAATGGTTAGGGTTTGGGTGAGGGTTAACCCTAAACCTAACCCTAACCATAACCAATCGTAGGAGAGCCATTCTAACCAATCAGAGGCCAAAAAGGCGGTACTTGCCCCTACCATCCTACGAAAAATAAGATTTGCTCACAGGGTCCTATGTTCCCCGGTCACATACAAAGCGGGGAACATAGGACCCGGGGAACATAGGTCCCGGGGAACATAGGACCCGGGGAACCCATAGGTATGCTACCCTGAACTACTGCTAGCAGTAGATTTGTATCTTAATTCTGATAGCCCGACTAATACTAGGTGTGTAGCTGCTAGAGTTCGCTACGTGTACGGTACTACTGCTAGCATGACTACTGCTATTGGTATAGTTGCTACATGCATCTATGTCTCTCCTGGCTCCTGTTAGAGGGATTGCGTCTACAGTAGAACTTGAAGTAGTAAGTAGGCCATAACCTACAAAATATTGTATTGCTTAGACTACAAATATAACTATATCTGCTATAGAACAGCTTTTGCTTCTAGGTTATGGTGTTCTCCAGCCATAATTGCAAGTGACTAAAATAACTTAAAAGCGTCAAATTCAAAATAGTACTTAATAGTGTGACTACGACTCCTAAAATAAGTATGATTGGTGTTTTGGGGAGATATTCCATTGGGAGAAGGAGGTTGCTAAATGAGTGATACCAAAGTACTGCTTGCTTGGCTTCAATAAGGAAAAGCCTAAAAGTTATACAGTGTTTTCTTTTGTGGGGCTGAGGGATTGATTCTGAATCTTCTGTGTGCAATTTGCTGCATTATGTTTTGCTTTCAATAAATGTCCTTAATATTTGTTTGGTAACCATTTTGATTAATGCTAGTGGCTCTAACCAATCATTTTCTTTTTACAAGTAAGCAAATTCCCGGCTGTTAGTCTATTAGGCCTACAATACGCTACAAGAAAAAAGTTTTCATACATCTACATTCTCTTTATCTAAAACAATTTCACCTGTAGATAGCTGTGGGAAACCCTGATAAGCCAATTGATGATTTCCAAGCGTTTGAACGATGCAAAAGTCAGAAAATCCGGCACCATTGAGCCCCATATATATCAATAAATATGCAATACGTGATTCGCCGACCAGTCAGCAATGGTTCTGGCCTGATGAATCAGATCAACCAAGAAATGATCTTAGTCGAAGTCACCCCTCCTGCTTTTTACTATAGTAGCCTAATAGTACACGAGATGTATGTGTACTACAGTCTGTCAGATGATACTTGCAGGTGAAACTTGCTTAACATAAGCAGAGAAATGGGGCAGAGGGTGGAATCGCTCCCATCAACGACGCAGAACCAGAAGCTCAAGAACATAGGTGCAGAGACCCACGGGAGACTCACAGCGTACCTACGGCACCTATTCTACGACTACATCCCACGACATGGAGTGCTGTCACATTCAATATCAGCACGACTGTGATTCGTTCGTAAAAAGATAACCACAGCAGTCTATTTGTTAACAGGTATAAGCATCAGATTAAGATTTGTTTGTTTATTTAATCATATATTTAGCCCTGCTAACACAAATAGTTCTGTGACTTCACTGGGACGGAGATGTTGCCAGCAACACACAAACATGCCAAGCCAGATACCTTGCATCATATGCATTTATAGCCGTGTGTTTACATTTATTGACAGGTTACCTTGGTGGCATGTGGGATTCCGACAGCTTAACAGACCGTTAATTTAATCAACGTTATTGGAATCACCTGTGAGTTGAAGTGAGACATGCATCGTTAAAAGTCCCAGTGCTGCTTAGCTGTATCCTTGTGTCCCAAACGTCTCAACTGCTGCTTAATCAGATGCCTCCTGCTAGGCAGGTTCTGAAGGCAGCAAAGACGGGTACTTCGTTGGTCAAGACAGCCCATAATGCAAAGCACACACTCCACCGCTCAGACAAGAAAAAAAGGGAGGCGAAGCTTCTTCTTCTATTTTGGCCACAGCTTGACGTTGTGCCTTAGAATTCTGTCTCATTCCAGACTCCATTCCCGGTAACTTCATATGAAAACAGTGGCTCCAAAGGTTACTGCCTTGCTTGATGGCAAGGCAGCAAGCAGCAGCCTTTCATTTGGGACAAAGTCTCCATCAGCACTCACGGAAGGCCTCTTCGCCAATCAAATGGCTTGGTCGGAACGTACTGTTGAATAATGAAGCATAACTCAGGCGCCATACTCAAACGTTTGCAAGTATGGCTCCAAGGCAGCCTCACTGAGGCTGAAACCATCCCGTTCCCGAGTTGGCATTCTCACACCCCTACCACTCGTACAATCATCATCAATTTGTACGGTCGAGGACCTTGGCTAATTGCATGAAAATATTAATGTGCTGGAAAAAAGACATGGATGGCAGGTTTTTATGACAGCAATCACTGGTTAGCGGTGTGTGGCTGCTCAATAGATGGTCAATTAGGTTTTATATACACAACAAATTAAAGTACGATGCCTCTACGTAATTAAGAACCTAAATCACAGACACCTTCCATACCTCCGAACTGTTGCTACTCCAGCAAATAGCACATTAGCTTACAGAGTAATTACTTATCGCTCAGTGTTTTAGCAGGTAGCAACATAGCCCATACAGTAGCACCTCAGCATGTAGTGCTTTTATTTTAGCAGACAATGTTACGATGTAGGAGACAAAAATAAGCTTGTAGGAGAGGTTTATCTAGTGTCCACAATTTAAAAGGAGGAAATAAGGGAAGGTGAATATATTCCCACATTAAACATTGATGTACTTCGTTTGACTCCTGGAAAACTTGAGATTATTAACTCTCAGCACACAAACATATCCATCAGTGGTTCAGGAGAGCCATGTCTACCAAATCCCTGACTGACCCCGTTTCACCCTCCTGGTTCCCCTGGAGATATGAATGCAGCTGTGCATGCAGTGCGTGGCTTGAGCCAGAGTCAAAGCCCAGCCCAGTGGAAGTTTCAGTGTCCTCTCCTTGACTCGACGGCTGACCGGAACTGTCAACGCATCAATCTCCTACCCTTCAAAACAACCACTCCCTGCCAATCGGTGGGCACTGACATGGCCCTTACTGAGCCTCACCCGTCCTTATGCAGACCTTGAAACTGAGGACAAAATCCAGCGACTCTGATTTATGAGGTCTGTCTTGAAGGGGATGCATGTGTGAAGTCTGTGCGACCACTATTTACGTCCAAATAAGTGAACAAATGAGGCAGCTACGAGTGAATGGATGCCACTCAACACTTGCAATTCCCCTCGAATTGGAAAGTTAAGGAAAGTTAGAATTTCTGGCATTGTGCCCGGGAGAAAATTGTCGCTGTTACTTACAAAGTAAGAACTCGCAACAATCAGATTCCACTTAGAGTACCCCCACCTGTGCGGTTAATGACGAACAGCAGGCAAAGGTTTTCTTAGGAAAGAAAAGTTTTGGAAAGGAGTTCAACAGCTTTTCTCAGTTGCCGATCTGTGAAGAATAACCATGGGATTGACCTCACTTTATATTTATACAAATGCGCTTAATTTACGGCGGTTACATGACTGCAACGGTTGATTTAAATGGCCAAAAGCAATCCAACAGTTCACTGGGAATCTAAACTCAAGCAGGGCAGTCACCTTCCTGGTTCATAGTCAACACACAAAGTTTTGAAGCTGGCATCACTTCAATCCATTTCCTCTTCAAAACAAACCGTCGCCTCCCATCAATAGGCCGTAACATGGCCAGCCAGGGCCTAGTGGAGACCTTGGGAATCTGGGCCTTTGATTTATAAAGTCCATCCTGAGGATCTGTGCTTGAAGCTCACTATTTAGTTATTTAGTTATTGACGCTTTTAACCAAAGTCGCTTCCAGATCAAGATGTGATTAAGGAACAAGTGGGGGGTTGCGAATCTTGCTAAAGGAAGCCTGCAGGTATGCAGAGGACATGGGGGATGGAACCCAGTACCTCACCACACCACTATCGTATCCTGCATTTACCAAGGCAAATCCACTGCTGTCTGTGCAGCAATGCGTTATCATTGGACAGCCACTTGTACCCGAGGACACACGCAGACACATGCAGACACACACACACACACACACACACACACACACACACACACACACACACACACACACACACACACACACACACACACACACACACACACACACACACACACACACACACACACACACACAAGCTCACAGTGAGAGGTACACACACACACACACACACGCTCACAGCGAGAGGTACATACAAAGAGACACATCCAGCATCGCAACGCACACATCTACCAACACAATAACACATAACAGTAACGACCTAATGAGTACGGAGTCACATAATGCATACAGATTAGCGAGAGAGACACATTCTGTTTTAAAGTTACACACACACACTAATAACAGCCTCTTATAAGATCTAAGAGACTATAGCGCCAAGACAGTACTACTAAAGTCAAGTAGCACATCAATGCACGATAGAGAGAGGAACTGTTGTTGCGTCTGGAAATGTTATTCATAGATAGTGAAATTACAAAAAATTCCCTCATTGAATTTAATGAGGAGGAAATCTGTTGTTGCAGGAACTACCGTTAAATCAAAATAAAAATGAAAGACTGAGCTCAGAAAAGGCAGACACATTTCAACACAACTATCCCCCATAACCTTGAGCCTTTCTGCCAATTAGTAGTCGGATAAAGTATTTACTCGGTAGGTAACATCCAATAACGTATCAAAGGTTTATTGAGCGATGCAGTCTCAACAAACATTCATATATTATAATTTAACATATAATATCAGTATATACAGATTCATTTTACTTTAATTTACCATTACCGTTGTTTTATTTGTGACTTTATTTCAGTTTCTTTATCCGACCAAACTATTTGTATTGACGTGTTGTTGTATAATGTGTGCTGCTGTTATGCCCACATTCCTCTTTTGGATTGAATAAAGTGTCCATCAAATCTAAAACCTTCGCAGCCAAGCCTCTTCACAAAGTATCCTTCCTTTGTCTGTAAATGCTGGCAATATCTTCACCTTCACCAAGGTGCGACGAAGAACACACTAACGGCGTCATTATTGAAACTACACTCCATGCCGCTACGGTGGTGTACGGCAGTATACAAAATCGGGGAGTCTTGATTTTAAATGCGGCAACTTTGAGAGTTTGCTGCCTTCAGCACACTTTGAACGCACCCCGCTGGTGGCTGTGATTCAAGACACTGGTCCTTTGTATTGCTGACAAGTCAACCGAAGCATGTCTGCATTCTGCTGCATTCTGAGACATTGTCGCGCTAGCTAGCTATCTGCCAGAGGGATCAGCCTTAGACAAATAGAGATCAGGCGTAGACAAGTGATTCTGCTCTGATAGATGGTTTGACAGGTACAATATGTTTGTGTTTGTGTGTGTTTGTGAGTGGGTCTGTGTGTGTGTGTTTTTGTTTGTGTGTGTGTGTGTGTGAGGAGTGTGTGTGTGTGTGTGTGTGTGTGTGTGTGTGTGTGTGTGTGGTGTGTGTGTGTGTGTGGTGTGTGTGTGTGGTGTGTGTGATGTGTGTGCGCGCATGCCCGCCTGTGGGCAGTTTGTGACATGAGTTGAAGTCTCTCTGTTCCAAACAACGTTACTACAACATTGGAGTGACTCGGATCAAATAGCCATTTTCCGCATGGTATATATATATTTTGCATGAAATTGCTTCTGAATATGTAATCTCAAGGCCCTCAGGCTGGGCAATATGATGAAATGTATTATCATGATAGACTCGGGCAAATTTCACTAAAATTATAAATATTACAATATGCTTATGAATTCAAAACACCATTCGCAGTTGTCTTACTGATGGTCATTAAATGGAAGTATATGGTAATTGTAAGACTAGTATCAGACTAAAACTGCTTTTACTTTCTCTCAAACCTCTCATTTTGAAAGATTTGACTTTACCTCTCCTCATCGTAATTACAGTACTTTAGACGATAAAACCTGATCAAGAGGAGCAGATATCTTCCATTCATAACGATGCAATACCATTCAGAGGCAATAAACGTTCAGATTGAATTATTGTCCGGCCCTTAAAGACTATATATGTCTTACACCTATTGCGATGTGGCCCATGGGTATCTATCTGCAGTCTGATTAATCTCAATCAATACCGATACGAACTCTGCGCGTGTTGAGTGGTTTAATGAAGCCTTACCTGCTAATCTTTGTGTTAGCGCATACTGATTAGATGCATACAGCGTGCAGGAAATCCCTGTAAGGATCCAGCTTTTCCGTAATTATCCTTATCTGTATGTATTACTACAAAGATAAGTAAGGGCTAGACAGGGAATACAGAGATATCTCATTAATAAGCAGGTATGTGAAGAGCGTGATTACAGAGAATGATCATTGTGCTGAGAAAGCCGACAGGTGTTTGTAAGTAAAAACCTGAAATGGGTCATTAAAGAGAAGGTTGGGGTTTAGACATTGAATACAGATACAGGTCAATAAGGAGCAGGTGGGGGTTAGACATTAGATTTTTCTGCAATACTGATCATTCTCTAATAGTTAGGGTGAGAACCAACTCCTCTACCAATGAGGTTGCCATCACCTAGCAAATGAGTCATTGTACCGTAAACAATGCAGCCCATGTGATACTCGCCCTGCAGTGTTGTTGGGGAAGAGCCTTGGGGTACCAATTGGTCTGCACTAAGCCCCATTCTAACAGTGAGGTGAACACAACGCCAGCTTCACTAAAGAGAAAAAAGTTGTGGAACAAGTTGTACTGCCTTCCCACCAGCTAGCCTAATGATGGGAATGAACTCAATGTGACAGCGCATACTTAAATAAATGCACTCTTTCCAAATGTACCTATGAGGCCGCTGCCGCTGAGAGAAAAGGCCAAATTCAATCCAACAGTCCACTCCGAATCCAAACTTCAGTGGGGCTCTTTCCCCACACACATTTCCTCGGGGCGTTGCTGTTAAAAGGACCAACGACCAGCGTTCCAGTGTAGCTGCCAACATTTAAATAATGCATTCAATCTGGGCGTTGTGGAGACGGGGGCTGTTAGACGTGAATTGTCGGTCAATCTGCCCCAGGTAAATAAAAGGTTAAGACAAAGTGGGACTTTTCCCCATAGGCACCATTCAAAAAACAGCCAATGGGGGGTATTTGTCAAACTAAGGGTCTTCGGATTGAGAACCCACTCTACTCTCAGAACCAATAGAAAACACCCCGAAAACCGCTTCCACTCGTAATCCCTATCCATCCCGGACAAGGGTTTTCTCTTCGACCCTACAACAAAACAAACCATTGGGAGCCGTTTAAAACACAAGGGCCCTGCTGGAGGTTTGCCCGGACAAGAGCAGCTCTCTGCGGCCCTTAATGGACGGGGCTGTGGGGCTGGATGCCTCTCAGAGGCTTTGGTCGAACCTGGCAGCTCTTCCATGCTCAGCGTTGGGAGGGCCGTGGTGGGGATGGAGCTCCCCCACCAGGCTGTGGTGGGGTTAGGGGCTGAATGGCCACACGGGCACCCTGGGGTACGTGGAGGTGGGGAGTCAGTGACGGTATGTCGGTCTGCTGTACACCATCAAGTATGTCGCCCAGCTTTGAGGATGATGTCTGCCCCACTTGTTATTCTGTTTGCTGTTATTTTAGGGTATAGATTGACTCTTATAGATATATTTTTGTTTTTTAGGGGGGGGGGGAGGAGTATGTATGTGCCTCGAAAGTCAAATCGGAAACTAGCAAAAATGAATGTGGGAAGAGAACCACATTACAGGTGGAGAAGGAGGGGAAGGAGGAAAAGGAAGAATGAGAAGGGTCAGGAGGAAGAGGAGGAGAAGGAAGGTGGAGGAGGAGAGTGAGGAAGAGAATGTGAAGGTGGAGAGGAGGAGGTGCAAAGGAGGAGGGCGAGGATGAAGATGAGGGATTAATCATTCCCACTGTGCCGGCGGAAGGGAGGACGGTGTGGTGGCGTTATGTTTGCGTGGAGGTCTCTCAAGTCATGTCTCAACTGCTACTTTGAGATTATGAATAGATTACTCACCTCAAAGTCATTAGGATTCCAGTGGGGACCGTCCCCTCCAAAACTCCTTATACGTTGTTGAATAATGCAGTGGCAGCAAGGAGGGCTTTTACCGTCACTGATCCACTTGGATTAATTTCCATTTTGACCTGAAGGGGGGGGGGGGGTCTGTAGCCTGACGGTTTGTAAATTGGGTTACGACTGAAACAAAAACGGTGAAATAACAACCATACGGACAGCCTGATTGACAAGCTCTGTGTGCGATGGGCTCATATTCGTGTTCGGTCATGATGTCAAGTGCCATAGGACATCATCCGGCACCATCGTGGGGGCTGGCCAATCAGAAGCAGCAATTTAAATTTCCTTTGGATGTGTGTCACTCGCTGGACGGGTTGTTTACTACCTTATGAAACGGAAAAACATGTCGCCATTCATGTATTCATGGACAACAACCACCATGTTCCAATTAAGCCAGGCGACCCCCGATGTATATCCGACAATAGCGAGACGTCGGTAGAACAGCGTGGATACCGACGCGCTCTGGGTTAGCTTTATAGCCCTATGTTTTTTTTTTACAATGGGTATGTGAGCGACATGTGCGTTGGAGCTGACCAGCATTGTCTAATGAAGCGCCAAGCGGCAGGCTGAATGGGATCAGGACAGCCTGTCAGGCTCTGCAAATTACACTGGAGTCATTTCAACAGTCAAACCCTGAATTTAATTTTCCCTTTACTCCCCAAAACTGTACCTCGCCAGACGATTTAGCGTTTTACGATTGTTATTCACTAGATCATTTCTGGTGCGACACCCTTGTTTTTCATTCGGGATTAATAAAATATATTTCATGTTATTGTCTTTATGGAATGGTTTGTTATTATCCATGATTGTCGCACTCGTTATTGTTCGGGTTTAGGGATAAAAAGACTCTAACTGGTATCAACCTTTTTGAGACCAGAAAATAAGTCCAACAGCAAGAAGATGTTCTGCCCACACAGAAACAGAATCTCGTTTTAGGGGGAGATGGAGGTCTAAGCAGTGCAGAGTAGCTTTCATGCTTTCAAAATAATTTGTTCTCCTTTCAGAAGAAGGGACCCTGGGATCATGTGACAGCCATGGGGCCATGTTGTGCACCCCAAAGGAAGAGAAGCATCTAGATTCACCACACATGGCTACACTGGTCCTGATTGTCAATGCGCCTGAGTAACCAAGCGATCATCTTGGGTCCATTCTGAGGCTGAAGGATAGCTGGGGGGGGGGGAGGTACTGAATGGTGAATACTCATACCCCATGGCAGTCTGGTATGTGGTTGCACTGGAATATACTCCAGCGTTCTCATTGGTTCACTCAAACCCCCTGATCAGGATCAGCCCTAATGTAAGGGGTTCATATATAATACATAACCCAGTGATGGGCAGGAGAAGGGAGGAGAGAGAGAGAGAGAGAGAGAGAGAGAGAGAGAGAGAGAGAGAGAGAGAGAGAGAGAGAGAGAGAGAGAGAGAGAGAGAGAGAGAGAGAGAGCGATAAAGCTTTGCTAGAGAGAGAGGCAAAGAAAAAAGTAGAGCGACAGCTAGAGAGATAATGAGATATAGGGGAGGGAGTGATGACAGTTACTTGGTGAGAGCAAGACAGACAGAGAGAGAGCGAGACAGAGAGAAAGAGCGAGACAGACAGATGGAGAGAGTGCGAGAGTGCGAGAGAGTGCGAGAGTGCGAGAGTGCGAGAGAGAGAGAGAGAGAGAGAGAGAGAGAGAGAGAGAGAGAGAGAGAGAGAGAGAGAGAGAGAGAGAGAGAGAGAGAGAGAGAGACAGAGAGAGAGACAGAGAGAGAGACAGAGAGAGAGAGAGAGAGGATTCCGCTCTAGAACATGATTATCACAACAAAAGAGAGGAACCTCATTCATTTTTGTCCTCTGGATTTTCCCAAAAGCATCCAACACTTCCCTGTTTTATAGAACATGATCATCATAAAGAGTGAGAGAGAGAGAGAGAGAGAGAGAGAGAGAGAGAGAGAGAGAGAGAGCGAGAGAGAGAGAGAGAGAGAGAGAGAAGCGGAGGGAGAGAG
>OLKM01000498.1:183220-204071 GCA_900291075.1 Melanogrammus aeglefinus | reverse complement strand
GCCCAGATGTTCCCGTTTGACGGGCCCCAACGGAGACCCCTAGTCAGTCAGTCAGTCTCTCTCTCGGGTGGCAGTCCTCATCAGCCCCCCGCCTAGACCCTCTGCCTGGACGGGAGGAAACACAAGAGAAAAAAGGAATGGTAGTTTTCGTGGGCGGCCGATGATTGGTGACGGTTATTAAGTAAATGCACTCCCATTCCGCTGGACACGATGAGGGCGTCTAGAGGAGGGAGAGGAGAGACATCTCCATCTCTGTCAGTGTCTGGACTTCTGTCTGTGCCTATCTGCCTCTGTCTCTGTCTCGCTCTGTGTGTCGCTCTGTCTCTGTCTCTTCCTCTTTGTCTCTCTCTGTCTCTTCCTCTTCCTCTTTGTCTCTCTCTGTCTCTTCCTCTGTCTCTGTATGTTTCTCCCTCTCTCTTTGTATGTCTCTATCTGTCTGTCTGTCTCTATCTGTCTGTCTGTCTCTATATCTGTCTCTCTTTCTCTCCCTCTCCCTCCCGAAATGACTAGCTGCAACGCTTGTCCATCAAATGCTCTCTCTCTCTCTCTCTCTCTGTCTCTCTCTCTCACCCTCTCACTCTCACTCTATCACTCTATCGCTCTCTCTCACCCTCTCCCTCTTTCCTCTCTCTCTCTCTTGCTCTCGCTCTCTCTCTCTCTCTCTCTCTCTCACCCTCTCACTCTATCGCTCTCTCTCTCTCACCCTCTCCCTCTTTCCTCTCTCTCTCTCTCTCACCCTCTCACTCTATCGCTCTCTCTCTCTCTCACCCTCTTTCCTCTCTCTCTCTCACCCTCTCTCACCCTCTCTCACCCTCTCTCTCTCTCTCTCTCTCTCTCTCTCTCTCTCTCTCTCTCTCTCTCTCTCTCTCTCTCTCTCTCTCTCTCTCTCTCTCTCTCTCCTCTCTCCTCTCTCTCTCTCTCTCTCTCTCTCTCTCTCTCTCTCTCTCTCTCTCTCTCTCTCTCTCTCTCTCTCTCTCTCTCTCTCTCTCTCTCTCTCTCTCTCTCTCTCTCTCTCTCTCTCTCTCTCTCTCTCTCTCGTATACCCACAGGGCCAGGCGAGGCGAGTGGCTCTGCCGACATAATCAGACCCCCTGATTTCCCTCCCACATCTCTGAACCGGCTCATTATTGAAATCAGCTGTCATCCTGATTGGTTGGGAGACAGATTAATACTGTGCGATGTCTTCATGGTGTGTGGGAGCATGTTGTTAGTGTGTTAACGCTTTGTGCTACAACATGTTTACCATATAAAAGATGACGCATCTTAGTGTAAGATATACAAATTCCTCACAATTTGGATGATGGTAGCCTGGCTACACTGTAAACAACCTATATAATTTACCCAATTTATCTAAGGTAACAATTAGCATCTACTTTGGTTGGGTAAATTTCAATCCAATATTTTGAGTAAAGACTGCCTACATTCAAGAGCTATTAAATAGGAAGAAATTAGGTAAAGTTGACCTAAGATTATTCAATACAAATTACTCAAAATAATTCAGTAACATTTACTCAAGATTGTTAGCCATTATTTATCTACTTTATCATTATTAGTAATAATTAGCTAATGACTATTAACTATTACCTATTCAGGGCGGGTCAGATTTACTTGAAGTTATTTTCAGACACAGCATTGATGAAATCAACTTGTTTATTGATGAAATCAACCAAATGATCAAAAGTATGTTGAATATTCAAGAGAATCACAACATATTCAAACAATAATATATGTATATTTTTTTATAGAACTCTGGTGTGTGTGTGTGTGCGTGCGTGCGTGTGCGTGTGTGTGTGAGTGTGTTCTGCAGCCAGGTCATTTTATAACAGAACATTTAAACCTGTTAGCTCAAAGAAAGATATATAAATACAACTAAGTGCTTCTTTGTGTGTAAGTAGGTGTGTGTGAGAGTGTGTATACACCTGGATCACTTTGCAGCTGTGAATGTGTGTGTTTCTGCAGCCAGGTCATTTCAAGCTGGTTTCTGAACAACCATACATAATAGAACATTTAAACCTTTTTTCTAAAAAAAAAATATATATATATATGCACTTACAAGTCAGTGCTTCTGCTTTGTGTGAGAGTGAGTGAACCTGGTCACTGTGCAGCTGTGAATGTGTGTGTTTTCTGCAGCCAGGTCATGTTATAACAGAACATTTAAACCTGTTCGCTCAAAACAAAATATATGTAATTACAACTCTTTAACATTTAAACCTATGTGGTCCAACAAAGTCATTCCAGTAGCTTCATTTTGAGGCTGTGGACTTTCTTGGGTAGCTTTGCCCCATCAAGCTCCAGAAAAAGTTTCTGGAATACCTCAAAGGTGTTCCTCAGAGTCTTGGGATACTCCAGGTTGAGGGCATACATCCACCCCATTAAAAGCATACCAGCCAGGCTGCGGTTCCCACACCTGGTCAGGACTCTGTTGCCCTCAATCACAACGGACACTTGATCCTCCTCACTCGTGGGCTCATGGGTAACCATCACCTTCACGGTGTGGTCTATGTGTCCCTCACATTGATCCTCCATCTAAAAAATAAATGTACATTTTTAGTGTATCAACAATATTCTATTGCAATACATTTAAGTTCTCAGTCAAATGTAGTACATTGTTATTATAAACATTGGCCGTAGAATACCCTGTGTTGATCAATAATTTAATAACATACCTGGTCCAGGGAGAGCTGTTCGTGCTGTTCTCCAATGTATTCAATGAGGCAGAAGACAACGGAATCACCTCTTTTTGTCAATGCTCTGGGACTGAAAGGAGATGCATCTCAGTGAGAGGACTTATACTTGAAGTCAGTTGGATGGACTGGTTTCGCCCAAAATGCCCGTGTTGCAATCTATAGTGTTTCAATAGATCCAATCATCTCATGGTGAGATGGTCAGTTCGTTGGCTCCTCCAGTTCATTGGCGCAAGTTAGGTCTTTGGCTCTTTTATTTTCTTCTTGCAGACGTGTCCAACACCTGCAATGGACAGGACAAACAAGCAATGATCGTTATGAGTCCAAATGTTGACTCTAATACACACAACATGATCAGAAACAAGGGGACATTAATCCTGACACACACACCACCTCCCCCGCCGCATACGGAACAATGGAGTGTCTGAGAAATAACATAGACCCGAAGTGAACTGACAGCAGTCTACTGAAAATACCTTTCTCGAATGCTGCCGCGGCCGCCTGAGTTTGTTGTAAAGAGGTCAACCGGTGACTCTTACCACTAGTTGAAATGGGCACAGCGCCACCTATCGTACCGGGGTAAAAAAAAAATGCTTTGGCCAATGAATTGATTTTCTCACCACCATGTTTAGCAGTTGTCCGGTTGATGAGCATAGTTGAACTATGGCCTTAATCGGATTAAGCGGTGCATGTAAACGTACCGAGTGTTTAACTTTATACAAATCATCACTACGGCCGTCTTGAAAAAACTTTAACGTGTGCGCGTTTGATACATGATGTGTTCTGAAAAGTCTGACAACGAGGCTGAGCCACTTATTAGCATTACTGAAATAGTTTTAACTTTATACAAATCATCACTACGGCCGTCTTGAAAAAACTTTAACGTGTGCGCGTTTGATACATGATGTGTTCTGAAAAGTCTGACAACGAGGCTGAGCCACTTATTAGCATTACTGAAATAGTTATAAAATTATAAAGGTTTCTGGACGAACATTTGTGTTTGAATGAACGTGGGTCGTCGTTGAGATATCACACAAATTTAGTCAAGGCAAGTAGACCACTTGTTTAAATACTCTTACTCTTGTTAAAAACTTTTCCGCTAGCCAACAGGCCAACTAGCATTTCAAGCCATTACTTAGCTTAGCTAGGCTTCATTTGATGTTAGCATTAAAATAGAATATATAGAATAATAGAATATTAATATTAATAATAGAATGTGAATACATGGTGAATTCACAAGCTAATTGTGCCTATGTACATCACATGGTATTTATTAGCGACTTCAACTTAGTCGAGACATGGATACCCCTAGATATGTTCATAAATCCCTACATCTTTACATGTAAGCCTATGGTCCACGCGCTCAGGCGAAACCTGTTGAAACCGGTGTTATACCGAATTCTGCGACCCACCGAAAAGTGTGACCCCAGGGGGCGCTGTTGCATATTTTCTGCAGTATGCACGAGTTTGAAGCGTAGACAGCCATAACAAAAACATACATAAAACATAAGATCTCCACCAACCAATTACTTTTATTAAAGGTGATTAATAAATACATTTGATTGATTTGATTAGGACTTTACAGACCCATACAATGGATAGGGTGTTTAGTATGGTCCTTCACCGTTGCTTCTTTACCCATAAAAAGCTCCACTTGTTTGACTTATCGGCCCTTCTGAACAATGGGTTCCGTTTTTGGTAACATTGAACCGGCGGCATCGTGGCATCATGTCGATCTCATGGGAGATGTGTCGGACCGCTGAGACGTCAGGAATTACGTCATGGCACCCCGATCCCACCATTTAAAAAAGTTAACGTTTACATTCCCGATATGATACACAGCAACATGATAAACAGGAATCATAGCTTACCTTCAACCCAGACAATACAATTCAGCAGCTCCAGCGGACCGCAACCGACCTCCACCGACGACGAGCAGAAGTGACGAGTAACCGCCGCAGTTCGCAGTGCACATGCGCATTGTAGAGCAAAGCTGACGGTCTTTATTTTTTACGAGTTTTTTAGGTAGAAGTTGTTACTGTTAAAAAATAGGGTAGTGTAGGTAGAATTTACCAATTATTACAAAGTTCACTTGCTTATCAATATTCGTAAGTACATTTTAACCAATTTGCAGGGATTGTAATTACCACCCTCTAAATTCATTTTTTACAGTGTATTACCAGACCAAGCCAATCGTAGATTGCACGTTGGTCTGAGGAAGCTGCCGTCATTTTCTTCAGCACAAGAACCGTGATCAACGAGCCTAGTTCAACTGACTCTGTATGCGATTGGCTGCTTGCCGCCGCTTCCCTGTCGTCATTGTGTTAAACCAGCCAATATCGCGCCAGGGGGAAAAGCCAGCTTGGTGATTGGCTCCCGCAAAAGCGTATCAGAAGCATTTAGAAATGAATTGCTCTTCTCCAGACCCTTGTGCAGGGCGAACTCAATTCGGCGGATGAATGGGCGGGGCTACCCGGTCTAGGATGATGGTGCATGAGCACAAGATGTTTGGTTCTATTCCCTAGCTCTTCCTAGAGTGTTGAGGTGTCCCGGAGCAAGACAACTCACCCTGACTGCTCTTGACGAGCTGGCTGTCGCCTTGCATGGCTGACTGCCGTTGGTGTGTGAATGTGTGTATGAATGGGTGAATGTTAGGCAACATTGTAAAGCGCTTTGAGTGGCCACTGGTTAGAAAACCGCTAAATAAATAGTCAATTTACGTATCCACCTGACTAACCATTAAATCAACCCAATAACGTGCCAGAACAAGCAGACATCTAAAGTATGTATTTTTAAATGGGTTTATGTTGCCAGGTATGTTGCCAAGTACACCTCAGGTGAAGCCTGATGTTCTCAAAGTGTGTCATGTCAAACTACGTCATTCGGATGTCGGTCTCCCTCGATGCCCAAAAGGTTTAAGGATGCTGGTGATGTCTCCAATAAAGCCACAGGAAGAGGTATCATGCGACAACTCCAAGAACAATAAAAACAGAAAACACCAAACAGTGTCCTGAAAAAGCAAAGCTATATTTCCCCCCGGAGTGATGAAAAAGGTGTATATTGAATCCAAATGAAATGGATACGTCTGGTAATACATGGAGACAGAGCACCACCAGGACTTCATTGAACCGAGTTAATAAATAATGAACCCTGCACTGTAAATCAGTTTATTGGCAGTGCGGTCTAATAAATACACACAGCCACACACCAGAGACGGCTCTCCTGGCTAAAGAAATGCACAACATATCACGTCCGGAGAGAAGCCTATTGACATATCCATTGTATTTGTTCCGCTCCCAAATGCCCTGAATGAATTTCTAACGAATGTCGCTTGGGTTATCCTAACCTTCCCCTTGACCACCGCCATCTCTCCCAGATGGACTCCTTGAAGACAGCTAAACGAGAGCGCTAATACCCAACAAAATGGCACGCTCTTGTCCATTAATTGCCAAGTGCTTCCAGGCCCCTGGTTGAAGTTTTTCTTTATTGGCTGTTCGTCGACGTGGAATTTAATTACATTTAACTTTTCCCTTCCCTGTCTCCTGTCCAAACCGCAACGCACCAACTGTAACTTTTTAAACATCGAAAGGTCACGGAAGCCTCTGGAACCCCAGAGGGAGAGAGCCGGTGGCTCACACCCAAGGCCTATAAATTAAACGCATGTGACATTAAATAAATAAATTGCCGCTTTCAACAAAGTTTGCCCACGGCGCTGTGTCTCAGAGAGGCCTGGCTGGCGGGTGTTTCGTATGGTTCAAATAAAAAGATGTGTGATTAATCAACCCCTCTGCGTCGGGGCCAGCCGCAACGGTGATCTTGGCAGACCTTGGCATCGATGAGATGGCAGTCAGGCATGGGAGGAGGGGGAGGAGGTGGAGGTGGAGGAGGAGCAAGGAGAGGAGGAGGTGGAGGTGGAGGAGGAGGAGGAGGAGGAGGAGGAGGAGGAGAGGAGGAGGAGGAGGAAGGAGAGGAGGAGGAGGAGGAGAGGAGGAGGTGGAGGAGGGAGGAGGAGCAAGGAGAGGAGGAGGTGGAGGTGGAGGAGGAGCAAGGAGAGGAGGAGGTGGAGGAGGAGGTGGAGGTGGAGGAGGAGGTGGAGGAGGGAGGAGAAAAAGGTCAGGGAGGATGAGGCAGAGGAGTCGATGGAGGTGGAGGAAGAGAGGAAGGAGGAGGAGGAGGAGCTGTCAGAGGAGGGATGAGGAAGGAGAGTGGAGGAGGAAGAGGAGGAGTTGGAAGAGGAGGATGAGCGACTGAAGGAGAAGAGGAGGCGGGAGGTGGCGGAGAGAGGAGGAGGAATGCAGACGAAGGGAAGGAGAAGAGGAGAGGCGGGAGACGGCCGAGAGATGAGAGAGGAGGAGATGCTGAGAAGAGGATGAGCGACTGAAGGAGAAGAGGAGGCGGGAGACGGCCGAGATGAGGAGGGGAATGCTGAGAAGGGGGGGTTAGGAAGAGGAGGCGAGGAGGCTAGAGAGGAGGAGGAGAGGGGGGAGGAGGAGAGGTTGGAGGCTGTGGGGGAGTCTGTCGCCGTTCTCCTGGAGGCGCGCCACACCACTGTTTGCTTCCCGGGACGTTTATCTCCTCACCGGGGCAGATGCTCCGGGGAAGGTGGGGGGCCCAGTGTGTGTGTGTGAATGTGTGTGTGTGTGTGTGTGTGTGTGTGTGTGTGTGTGTGTGTGTGTGTGTGTGTGTGTGTGTGTGTGTGTGTGTGGTGTGTGTGTGTGTGTGTGTGTGTGGTGTGTGTGTGTGTGTGTGTGTGTGTGTGTGTGTGTGTGTGTGTGTGTGTGTGAATGTGTGTGTGTGTGTGTGTGTGTGTGTGGATGCTGCGGTTGTTGTTGTCATGGTTACCGGGTGATTTGTTCATTAGCTGCTCGGAGGCCGGGGTCCCTGGACGCCACGGTTGTCGCGCCTTGCGATTGGTCCGACCGGGAGAGTTCAGCTGTGGCTTTTTCTCCGGGTTGTTCCAAACGATTTTATTTATGAGTGATCGATGCTCTAAGTGTCTCTGTTGGGCTCTGCGGTCTTGGCGTGGCGCCCATCTGTTGGGGAGAAGGGATCTTGGGGCCAAACGTTCCTCATCTAATTGGGGAGCCATTAAAGGCAGCGATAAGAGAACTCCTCTGGTCGCAGGTCTGTTAGGGACCGGCCAAGCACTGCCCGGGACCCGACCAGACACAATCAGCAGCTTCCTGTCTGGACTGTGTTTTATTTCGGTTCTGTGTGTGTGTTGGGGTGTGTGTGTGTGGCAGTGAGAAAGGGAATAAGGGAATGAGTGAGTGATGCATACGTGCATGGGCCTTTAATTAACTTCTACCAGTCTATTCACCATAGCAGACCGCACATACTAGGTATCAGAAGCACAGTGCATGTTTTGGTACTCCTCAAACGCCCCAGTAGTATACTCCTCGTTAGCGCCACGGTAAACAGTGTAATTATTCTTCAACCTCCCCGATGCATGCATTGTAATTATACTTTAACTTCTCGTTGGCCTTACAGTACATAATGCATATCATTCTTTAAACTCTCCAGTAGTAGGCAGTGTGTATCACTCTTTAAACTCTCCAGTGGTCCCCCAGTACACAGTGTGTATCACTCTTTAAACTCTCCAGTGGTCCCCCAGTACACAGTGTGTATCACTCTTTAAACTCTCCAGTGGTCCCCCAGTACACAGTGTGTATCACTCTTTAAACTCTCCAGTGGTCCCCCAGTACACAGTGTGTATCACTCTTTAAACTCTCCAGTGGTCCCCCAGTACACAGTGTGTATCACTCTTTAAACTCTCCAGTGGTCCCCCAGTACACAGTGTGTATCACTCTTTAAACTCTCCATTACTAGCTAGTGTGTGTCAGTCTTGGAACTCTCCAGTAGTCCCAGAGTACACATTCTCAATGACTGTTGAGAAAAACAATGTTTCTATCAATCTGGGGAGAGGTTATTTTCGACTGCCGCGTCCGAGAGAGTGCTAAGCTTCTCGCACAATTATAGCATTCCGCATACAAAATACTACTTTAAGAAAATCACAAGGTTTTCGACGGACGTTACCATGGGGATATCACCTCCCCCTCTTTCCAAGAACTGTCGGCCCAAATTTTGATTTTTCATTTCATAATGTATTCGGGCCGAATTAGGGGCTCATCGAAGGCAAGGCGCGAGGACACCATTCCATTCCCCCCGAGGATACCGCCTGGTACTGATTTCACAGTTCATCTACGCTTAACACACACACACACACACACACACACACACACACACACACACGCCTAATGATTACCCGTCGGTTTTAAGAGTCAAGCGGGCGTACGCCTTTTAAGATCAATTAGACAACACGTGTCACCCGTGAGCAATGGCCAATCAATCCAGCACCTGCTTTCAACCACTCCAGTCAGGGAGTTTTGGGGGAATAAATCGTTTTGTGATTGTTAATTTCTGCTGAGTGACTTCTCAAAGGGCTTGAAAGGTTATTAAGCTAATCAGAACGATCCAGGCGGGCTATCGTTCATGTGTGTTCCCATGATGCATCACAACAGGTGGGCGTGGGGAAGTAGAGAGGAATGATAATTATGGTTTGCTTTAAAAAGCTGCATATAGGTGAGGTTAAGCTATTGGTTGCGTCATCTTATTTCATGTTCTGTAATAATATGTTAAGGAGTGCCATGTTCCTTTATGTTATACCGTGTTCAATTTTAATGGACAATTATAAAAGATGATTAGTGTAACCAAAATATGCAAATGAAGTACACACATGCAGAACACTATATATTTGACCAAAACCATGTGTGTACTTCATGTAGATTAGGCCTACATTTAGTTTAAAATGGTTACATTGAGAATAACTTAATCTAAATGTCATATTTTTCTATGTTATGTTCTGCACGTGTTCTTCAGTGTGTGTACTTCACATGCGATGCGTACTATAGAAATGTACTTTAAACGTGTAATGGTAACCTCATAAACCCATTCCCTCCCACACAGCCGTATCATTTGTCTTCCTTTCCCTTCAACTCGATTACTAAAACACCGGAACGTTCCGGACGTGCGGGGTAAAATAGCACCGCAGTAATATTTACCTTCCCTCAATTTTCATTTCACTCGTATTGATCCTGGCCCCAGATGAATGCCCTTGAGGAAGAGGTTGTATTTACGTCCAGCCCAGGTCTGAGGCTGGCTAACCCCTGGGAGCCCAACACCGAGGGCCTGATCTACCGACAGACCAGACAGCCAATCACACAGCGGCCTCCCGAGCAGTAGATCCTTGATCTGCGAGGAGCTCAATACGAGGGGCTTCCCTCGTCAATCCGATCCCTTATCGGTGTAATACCTCCTTCGATATCTCGTCAATAAAGAATCCACATCATATTAGGTATGTATTATCTTAATAGGGATCCGTGATGTATTTTTTATGATTATTGCACAGCGCGGATCGATAACCCCCGCTCTGAAACGGTAAAGTCTGTGTTTGAAGTGAAACGCTGCATAATGCAGGCTGGCTTTTAAACACAAATTGTGTGTGGGTAGTGTGTGGCTGGGTGTGTGTGTTTTGTGTGGGCATATGTGTGTGGTTGTGTTGTGTGTGTGTGTCTGTATTTTTTCATGTGTGTGGGTCAGTGGGTGTGTGTGTGTGTGTGCGTATATCTGTTTGTGTATGTGAGGGCATGTGTGTGGGTGTGTGAGTGTGTGCTTGTTTGTGCATGTTTGTGGTGGAAATAAAGGTTATTTGTTTATCATTGACATTATGTGACCAAACACACACTTACCAACTTACGTATTTACTTAGACACACACACACACACACACACACACACACACACACACACACACACACACACACACACACACACACACACACACACACACACACACAACACAACACAAAACATATACATATATATATATATATATATATATATATTAGGGATGCACCGAAATGAAAATTCTTGGCCGAAACCGAAAACCGAAAATGAGGAAACCAAGGCCGAAAACCGAAAACCGAAACACCGAAAGAAATTAGTACCATTTAGCGTTGCTTTTTTTATTGTTTTATATATATATATATTATACATTAGGTAGCCTATCTATTAGATGTGTGTGTGTGTGTGTGTGTGTGTGTGTGTGTGTGTGTGTGTGTGTGTGTGTGTGTGTGTGGTGTGTGTGTGTGTGTGTGTGTGTGTGTGTGTGTGTGTGTGTGTGTGTGTGTGTGTGTGTGTGTGTACATACACACACACACATATATATATATATATACACACATACATACATACATACATACATACATACATACATACATACATACATACATACATACATACATACATACATACATACATACATACATATATATGTACGGTCTGTCTCACTTGTATTTATTTTAATCTGAAATAAATGAATGGATCATTAGATCTCTGGGGAAAAGCAGCACAGCACTCAGGTAGCTATTTAAAGCTATAAAAAATGGATTATTTGTTTAATTAGCTTAAGCTTAATGACAATATTTGCATGCCCGATGAAGCATGCAATCATTTTAATTTTCCCGTTGGGGCTAAGCCCCGGATGTTCATGAAACCTAGAAAGGCCCCTGACGCGTCCCCCAGCAGATAGTGACAGGCCCATGAGTGGGTCCCAGTGAGTGTGGGGGGCATCCCCTTCGACCCCTCCCTCGTCTACCTCATTCCTGGAGGACCTCAAAGGACCAGTAGTCGTGCTATGAAGTCCCCTATGACGTCATCGATGGGTCCAGAGCGCGTTGGGCCTCTCGCTCGAGGACACGCGACTCTTTGTTCAAGTCACTGGTTTGTTTTCCTGTTGTATATATTGACAGCATAGTGTTTGTGCATTTGTGCGTACGTTTCCCTTTCTCTGATTGTGTTATCAACCCACCATCGCCGAATAAAAACCACTGTTCACTTCCGACGGTAACAGCCTCAAAAAGAGTAATCTTCCTCACTTCAGGCCCTGGAAAAGTTCTTCCACGGCTGTCTCCCCAGACTGTCACCAGAAACTCCAGCTCCAAAATGAACTCCAGACCACCCAAGAACCGCTGTCTGCTCCGGCAAACTCATCGACTAGAACGCCAGCGTGCTTCCTCCTCCCTCGTCCTCAGAGAGCAGCTCTGTGAAAACACAGACAGATAGACTTTTAATTACAGAGAGAGCCCTGGGTACTTTCTCTACGCCCGTACAATGAGGTCTCTGCGTGTTGGACCAGGAGTCAGGACAGATCATTCCTTGTGGGTAAAATAAACGATGATTGCCTAATGAGTCAGTTTGTTTTTCCCCCCTTCATTCGGTGATGGCAAACACAGCAACTCCACCCCACTCACCCCACCAAAACACTGAATACACAGTCCAACTTACCGACACAGCCACTGGCAACTCACTGGAATGGTGCATCATTCACTTATTTGCATTCATTCAGAATAATGTCCAATCATTAACAGGAGGCTCACACAGCCGTTCTTCAATCTGTCCTGTAATAATATTAAGAATAACACCTCTTCATTTAGCAGTGATTAAACACTGCCACACATGGATAGAACCCGTTAAGCAAGGCCAAAGACGCGTGGCAATTCTTCAGGATAGGTTTGTTTATGACCTAACCACCCAAGACACTGAATAATACATCAGTTGAACACAGTGGATCTGGTGTTTGTGTTTGTTGTCACAAGTGTTTCCATCTCCATGCATGCACTTGTTGTGACCCCGTGCCTCTTGCATAAATCCTTCCACCATACCTCCATCACCTCCACCACCCCGCTTTACCTCCACCACCTCCACCATACAGTAACCATAACCAACCCCCTTACCCCCACCACCTCCCCCTTACCCCGACCACCTCCACCATACCCCTGTCCTCAAACAGCTCCATCATACCCATCACCTCCACCCCAATACCCCGACCATACACCCTTACCTCCACAACTACCTAACCAATCCTCTTACCTTACCTCCACCCCCTCCACCACACCCTACTCACCTCCATCACTCACAACACAAGCATGGAGGGAGAGATACGGCAGTGTTGTTGAAATGACGGGCTGCCAATTATCCTGGCACCCTCGTCTTCCTCTGTGTAATTACCCCCCCCCCCCCCCCCCATTAAGCTTGGCAGCCCGGGTGGCAGTCCTCATCAGCCCCCCGCCGAGACCCTCTGCCTGGACGGGAGGAAACACAAGAGAAAAGAGGAATGGTTTGTTTTCGTGGGCGGCCGATGATTGGTGACGTTTATTAAGTAAATGCACTCCCATTCCGCTGGACACGATGAGGGCGTCTAGAGGAGGGAGAGGAGAGACATCTCCATCTCTGTCAGTGTCTGGACTTCTGTCTGTGCCTATCTGCCCCTGTCTCTGTCTCTGTCTCTGTCTCGTGTCGCTCTGTCTCTGTCTCTTCCTCTTTGTCTCTCTCTGTCTCTGTCTCTGTCTCTTCCTCTTCCTCTTTGTCTCTCTCTGTCTCTGTCTCTGTCTCTTCCTCTTCCTCTTTGTCTCTTCCTCTGTCTCTGTATGTCTCTCACGCTCTCTTACTCTCTCCCTGTCTGTATCTATCTGTCTGTCTGTCTGTATCTCTGTCTGTCTGTCTGTCTGTCTGTCTGTCTGTCTGTCTGTCTGTCTGTCTGTCTGTCTGTCTGTATATCTGTCTGTATATCTGTCTGTCTGTCTCTCTTTCTCTCCCTCTCCCTCCCCATATGACTAGCTGCAACGCTTGTCCATCAAATGGTCTCTCTCCTGCTCTCTCTCTCTCTCCCTCTCTCTCTCTCTCTCTCTCTCTCTCTCTCTCTCTCTCTCTCTCTCTCTCTCTCTCTCTCTCTCTCTCTCTCTCTCTCTCTCTCTCTCTCTCTCCACACTTTCTGTGTATTGTCGTCCTCTCCCCTCTCCTTTCATCTCACTATCTCTCCCCCCCCCACGCTCTCCCTATCGTTCTCGTTCTCTTCCATCCCCCCTCTCTCTCCATCTCTATTCTCCACTGTCTACATGAATCGCTCTCTCTATCTCTCTCCCTTTCCCACTCTCTCTCTCTCTCTCTTCCTCACACTCTCCCTCGCCCTCTTGTAGGGAGAGTGAAACAGATGAATAACACAGGAGGGAGTGACGTGTTTTAGCTACAGGGGGCCTGTGGGATGAAAGGGGGGGGGATGGAGGAGGAGGGAGGTAGGGAGGGAGGGAGGGAGGGGAGGGAGGGAGGGAGGAGGGAGGGAGGGGAGGGGAGGGGGGATGAAGGTATATCTGGGGTGGAGGAGAAAGAGAGGGAGATATTTTCCTATGTCACATACAAAATCATGTCTCTAATATGACAATTATAATTTATAAAATACATCATATAAGTTATACGTCATGTACAAAATACGGTTCAATAACTTACAATTATGAGGTGTTTGGTTCTTTGGCTTTCATAGTCACTAAATTAATTTAGTCAATGTCCAAATCGCTGCTATGCAAGCTGCTGTTTTAGTCATTAATATTTATCTTTTACATAAAAGGCGTCATAAAAATCAGTGATCTTTGATTTGAACTTAATTTGACACATATGAGTTATGAACTATTCTCCCCTGGAATGATATTAGTTTTGAGAGGCATTTAATTAAATCATTCAACATCAAAGTGTGCAATTTACAAATCTATGAAACAAAAGTCACGACATGAAAGTCTCCCATTTCCGCCCCCATCATCTCCAACACAAAGCTGTGCGTGGAAAACGACAAAACGTGTCATTTCCGGTAGCAGAAGATCCCCGATACATCCCCCATATTACCATCAACACCAAAGCGTATTATTAAATCCATCGATAAGCAGCCCTGATTGAACCACATTAATACAATCGAAGAAGAATTCAACCGTTTCCTCCCCCTCCATTTCATCCTCAGTCCAGGTTCCTCTGCTTCAGCGTGAGCCTGGTGTTGTTCTCTCTCCTCGTCCACAAAGGGAAGAGACAAACGTGTCAGAGCCATGACACGCCAAGGATTTCTGAACCACGAGGATGACTTCTAAACCGCATGCACCGTTTCTAAACCACATGAACTACTTCTCAACCACGGGGAGCACAGCCTATCACTGCTAACGCACGCTAAGCATAGCACATGTTGACATGGGTCTCTCCTTACCCTCTGCATGGAGAAAGTGCCTTGTTCCTCTCCACTCAGTGGGTGCCTTAATCTCTTTCCTATATCTTTCCCTCTAAATGTAGAAACCCTTTATTTCTCTACGTTCCGATGGGGCTTTTGACCCGATCTCTCTCTCCTATATCTTTACCTCTGCAAGGAAAAAACCCTTTGTTCCTCTACACTCTGATAGGGTAATTCCCCCTACCTCTCTCTCCTATATCTTTACCTCTGCATTGTAGAAAACCCTTTGTTCCTCTACACTCTGCTAGGGTAATTCCCTCTACCTCTCTCTCTCTCCTATATCTTTACCTCTGCATTGTAGAAAACCCTTTGTTCCTCTACACTCTGATAGGGTAATTCACCCTACCTCTCTCTCACTCCTATATCTTTACCTCTGAATTGTAGAAAACCCTTTGTTCCTCTACACTCTGATAGGGTAATTCACCCTACCTCTCTCTCCTATATCTTTCCCTCTACATGAAGGAATTTCTGGCTCCTCTACGCTCTGATATGACCATTCACATCAATCTACTATATCGACACCTTCAGCTGTATAAAACGCTCTAATAGGGCCATCTCTCCCTCCTATATCTTTCCCTCTACATGTAGAAAGCTCCTTTCTCCATTGCGTTTTGAGGGGACCTTACCCTACGTCTCTCTCCTATACCTTTACCTCTGCATGTAGGGAACGACTGTTCTTCGAAAGTCTGCAGGGGTCTTTTCATCCTACCCCTCTGTCCTATATCTTTACCTATACATGACGAAAACTTTTTGTTCCTCTGTGCTGATAGGGCCATTCACCCAACCTCTGTCTCTTAGATCTTTACCTCCACCTGAGAAAGCACCTTGCTCCTTTGCGTTTTGTAGGAGCTCTTGACCCTTGCCTTGTTTCTTACATCTCTCTCACTCTTTTTTACCTCTCCACCGTCTCTGTCTCTCTATGACTCTTCTTCACTTTGTTGAGTCACTTTGTTTTTCGTCTTTTAGACCGAAATCCTTTGCCCTTCAACCGTTTTCTTTGTTGTCTGTGGATCAATACTGTTGCTCTAGTGTCCAACTCTCTGTCCTGCGGCGTTCTGTATATATGCTCTCCCATCATGCCCCCTGCTATGAGACCATCATAACTATTTTGAAACATTTTTTCTTGTTTTGCTCCCATGTTGTTGTAACATTTCATACATGTCTGCAAACAAAGGATGTTTATTTCAAAATTGGTTTTAATTTATTCTTTCAAACCTCTTGATGTTAACACATATTAAATTTTTGTCTTTCTATTCTGCAATCTGTTGAATTTCGTTGTGTTGTTTTGGTGGATTATGGTTTAGTTGTGTTGTGGTTTAGTTGTGTTGTGGTTTAGTTGTGTTGTGGTTAGGGTGTGTTATGGTTTTGTTGTGTTGTGTTTAGGGTTTGTTATTGTTTAGTTGTGTTATGGTTTAGGTGTGCTTGGGTAAGGGTGTTTTATGGTTTAGTTGTGTTTTGATTAGGGTTTGTTATGGTTTAGGTGTGTTGTGATTTGGGTTTGTTAGGGCTTAGTTGCATTATGGACTAGTTGTGTTGTGATAAAGGTGTGTTATATTTAGTTGTGTTATGGATTAGTTGCGTAATGGTTGGGTTACATTTTCATTAGGGTGGGTTTAGGTTAGTTGTGTTAGTGTGATTTTTGGTGAGTTGTGTTATGGTTGTGTTGTGATTAGGGTGTCTTATGGTTTAGTTGTGTTATGGTTAGCTGTGTTGTGATTAGGGTGTTTTATGGTGAGTTGTGATTCTCCTCGCCGCTGTTGACTAGACCCCCTGGGATGGAAACCCAGAGAGATCTATGATTGGTCCTCTGATTAAAAGAAACGAACGAGACATAATTAATGGGCTACCCTGCAGAGAGATTGAGTGATCTTGAGAGAGAGAGAGAGAGAGAGAGAGAGAGAGAGAGAGAGAGAGAGAGAGAGAGAGAGAGAGAGAGAGAGACAGCGAGAGAGAGTGAGAGAGAGAGAGAGAGGCAGCGAGAGTAAATGAGGGAGATTGAGGAGAGAGAGAGCGAGAGAGAGAGCGAGAGAGAGAGAGAGAGACAGAGAGGAAGAGAGAAGACGAGAGACAGAGAGCGAGAAGGAGACAGGAGAGAGAAGACGAGAGAGAGAGCGACGCGAGGAGAGAGTAATATGAGGGAGAGATTGGGAGAGCGAGAGCGAGAGCGAGAGCGCGCGAGAGAGAGAGAGAGAGAGAGGCAGCGAGAGTAAGTGAGGGAGATTGGGAGAGAGAGAGAGAGAGAGAGAGAGAGAGAGAGAGAGAGAGAGAGAGAGAGAGAGAGAGAGAGAGAGAGAGAGAGAGAGAGAGAGAGAGAGAGAGAGGCAGCGAGAGTAAGTGAGGGAGATTGGGAGAGAGAGAGAGCGAGAGAGAGCGAGAGCGAGAGCGAGAGCGAGAGAGAGAGAGAGAGAGAGACGAGAGCAGCGAAGAGCGAATGAGAGGGGAACTTGGGAGAGAGAGAGAGAGCGAGAGAGCGAGAGAGCGAGAGAGTGCGAGAGAGAGATAGAGAGCGAGAGAGAGACAGCGAGAGCGAGAGAGGGAGGGAGGGGTCATAAGACAAGACGAATGTGGGCTGAGGTGAGCGCATTGATAAGGCCTTAGATGCACTCGGATAAAAGAGAACACGGTGGGGAGGAGGGGCTGTGTGTGTGTGTGTGTGTGTGTGTGTGTGTGTGTGTGTGTGTGTGTGTGTGTGTGTGTGTGTGTGTGTGTGTGTGTGTGTGTGTGTGTGTGTGTGTGTGTGTGTGTGTGTGTGTGTGTGTGTGTGTGTGTGTGTGTGTGTGTGTGTGTGTGTGTGTGTGTGTGTGTGTGTGTGTGTGTGTGTGTGTGTGTGTGTGTGTGTGTGTGTGTGTGTGTGTGTGTGTGCTGTGTGTGTGTGTGTGCGCGTGAGTGCGTGTGTGTGTGTGCGTGATGGGGGGGTGGGATCGATGAAGCCTGATTGTCAGACAGAAAGACATCAAATCACCAAGGACCTCCATCACACAGCGGGGCGGCAGGTCAGGTTGTATGAGTCGGACCTGATCCGTCATCCACATATTTATATACCCAGCGATCCATCATCCAACCCTCCATCTGTTTGTCTGTTCATAAGTCCAGCCGTCTACCGTTCTACCCGGTTGTCTCTGTCTGTGTGGGATTTGAAAGCCTGAATCTCCATTAGGTCACAGGGTCTCATACAGACACACACACACCACACACACACACACACCACAACACACTCACACACACACACACACACACACCCACACCACCACACACACTCACACACCACACACACACACACACCATCACAACAACAAACCAATGTACCACACACACAAAAATGCTTGAAAGCACCACACATCATATCACACTTACCTCACCACACACATGCTTACAACACACTATGTTACACATACCATGCGCACACACATTATACCTCACTTACATGCCATGCGACAGTCACGCATATACACCACATACAACCAACCACGACATATTATCTACGTTCACACCTACACATGAGTGCACACACACTTATAGATAATCGACCGTCACATCCCAAACATGGCTCTCAGACCTCTCTCTATAGTGTCCCAGAGTGCCTGCTGCCATAAAGTGATGCATACAAAAGAGGGCAGGTCTGAACCTCTAAGTGATGTTCCATGTACCCCCCCCGTACCCAGGGACACTGACCCTTTTCAGGACACTCTTGTAGACTTGCCTGGGGGAACTTGTGGCAATTAGCGAAACTTTTTGTATCAGTGTGTTGTGTACGAATAAATCATCTGTCACATGAGGCACTGAGGGACCAGTGTGAGGATGAAATGGTGTGTGTCTGTGTGTATGTGTATGGTGTGCGTCTGTGTGTGTGTGTGTGTGTGTGTGTGTGTGTGTGTGTGTGTGTGTGTGTGTGTGTGTGTGTGTGTGTGTAGAGTGTGTGTGTGTGTGTGTCTGTGTGTGTGCGTGTGTGTGCGTGTGTGTGTGTGTGTGTGTGTGTGTGTGTGTGTAGATCGGGCCGACTAAATGATTCATTCACATGTCGCCAATCCAGAAGTGTAACTCTTGGAAGAACATGGCCATGTTGGGACACACCGCAAAATCTTTTAGTGTTTTCGTGTCCAAAATAGACATGAGGCCTATACGCAGAATGAAGCGGGAGATGAAGGGACGTTTATCCTGACTACTTTGTGACTGAGCTTCCATTCCAAACAGACTATTATCGGCTCCTTATTTGATAATCGTACCGTGCATGTAGTTAACATATTGAGTCACATATTTGTAATCCAATATGTTAACTACACCCCCTGCACAATTGTCAATAGAATGAGCACATTTAGGATGTAAAAATGTTTTCATAGGCATGACAAAGTTCATAAGAGTTACACCTGTTTACGCATTATCTTATTTGTCAAGGTAAAGATTATTCCTGACATCAGTGAGAACACATGGGTTAGGTACCGTACAGGCATTGTGAAAAGGGGATTTGCTTAGCAGTAGCCAGGTTATAACAGCGTTATAGAGCAGGTGTGAAATTACATACAGACAGTATAAGCAGATGATACATGATAATGTATGTATCCAAGTCTCAGGTTCATTGATGAACAATTGAGCATATTGTTTATGCCTGCTGTACGTTTGCGGTATAAATAATATGCATGTTGATTTCCCCTCGAAAAATGACCATAGCTGTATGTTTACAAGTTGCACTGACTGTCACAGTCTGTTTCAAATATAACTCCACATAAATGAGCAGCAGTGTTTTGATTACTAAGGTCACCTTGAAGATAATGTTATATAAGGACTATTTTCAATCTCCATGTACAGTTACATTTTTGTTTTTGTATTTCGCCTCTGCCTTCCTTAACGGTGCCAGAATATGGGAAATAAGCGCTTGAAGGTGCTAACTTCCCTGGCGAAGGAGCGGATTCTGATGCAGTATTCGGAGTAAATAGAACTGTTTGGGGTCGTGTTTTGGAGAACTGTTCATTGCATTGAAATCCAGGAGAATGCTGAATCGCATAAGAGACAGACACACCACACACATGCAATGGATCAAAGGCACATGAGGAGAGGAAAGGCGCAGAGAATACACTGGAGTGCCGAGAGTGGAAGCAGTCATGGTTTCTTCAAATGCATAATTAAAACTTTAAAAGGTCTAACCCGGGCATCCGTCTTCCTCCGAGCGGCAGCAGAGCTATCAGGGGCATCGCCGCTAAATGGTATTCCAACTTTCACCGTCGCCTGGGAAACTTTTTGTCGCCAGTGTAGCCCGGACGGACGTAACTGGTGGGGAGAGCAGAGGGCAGAGCTGAGGCAAGGGCAAAAGCCCCAGGGCACGTAGGCAGATTACAACTACAGACTCCCAGAGCGACAGGAAAGTGAGTTTGATGCATGGGTCTGGGTCGCTTGAGCGCACCACAACAGCTGGAGACCGGCAGAGGAAAAGGTCACGATCAACAAACATGAAGGATTGTGGGTTGCCAGCGCATGTCTGAGTTTATCCGAGTATGTAAATGAATCTATAAGGGTCCCCCTTGAGCTCTTGATTAGTGTGTAATGTTCTGAATCTCCAGTGGATTTTCCGTGATTCCGTCCTAATGGAGATGTGTAATAAGCCGTTCCTGCTCTCAAATGAACTTATAATTGGCAGTTCAGTATTTCACAGACAAGTTATGAATATGGACGTGATTATGAGGTTCTACATTTGAATAATTAAGAACTGATCTAACACAATACAATCCAAAGTTGTCTGAGTGGATGGGCGGATTGATGGAAAAATGGATGAATGAATGAATGTCTGGACTGATGGATGGATGAATGAATGTCTGGACTGATGGATGGATGAATGAATGTCTGGACTGATGGATGGATGAATGAATGTCTGGACTGATGGATGGATGAATGAATGTCTTGACTGATGGATGGATGAATGAATGTCTGGACTGATGGATGGATGAATGAATGTCTGGACTGATGGATGGATGAATGAATGTCTGGACTGACGGATGGATGAATGAATGTCTTGACTGATGGATGGATGAATGAATGTCTGGACTGATGGATGGATGAATGAATGTCTGGACTGA
>OLKM01000498.1:137758-174601 GCA_900291075.1 Melanogrammus aeglefinus | reverse complement strand
TACAAATGTGCACACACTACTTGTCTACACAACCAATGTTCAGTCTTGCTCTGATGCATAAATATATTCATAATGTAGCCGAATGCAAATAGTGACGTGCATACAAATCCAATTATACGTGTGAGTCACGCACACGCGCACACGCACACGCACACGCACACGCACACGCACACGCACACGCACACGCACACGCACACACACACACACACACACACACACACACACACACACACACACACACACACACATATAATACCTGACTGCACTCACACATCCCTTCTCCTGAAGATGAGCTAAAAGGTATGATGTCCCTTTCTTTATTCTTTAGGAAAAACTTAAAGCAATACAGGAAAGCATTCTCAATCCTTCTTACCCCAAACGCCACCAACCTCTTTCTGTTCTGTATACCATCAAGAACTATTCATTCATATAAAACAATATACAGAGAAATACACGCACGCACGCACACACACACACACGCATGCACACGCATATCCATAAATAATACAAAATGATATCTGCACAATGAAGGGGTGTAAGGCTGTTCATTATTTCAAACGTGGCAACTTTTTGAATCCTTAGACTTACTTGGAATAAACCACATTTGTTTGTGTAAAATGTATTGATGTGTCTTCCTACAGAATTAAAGATGACAGATCGTATGTTTCGGATGTTTCCGTTTAATCAAACCAAGATTTGTTTTTGTGGGAAAAAATGTGTGTTTTAATTGTACAGGCTGATTGAATTCTAATTGCTGTGCTGGAGTGTGTGTCTCTGTTGTCACGGTCGTAACTGGAAATCAACCCATGGCGTTTAACAAAATTAAAAACAACCACCAAAACTCAACCTCCCCCCCCCACCAACACTGACAAGAACCAAAACCCTTCCGCTGTTTCAGGTCAGGAAGTTGAACAACTTGTATTTTAATATTTTGCTTCTGTGGCTGCCCAAGACACCTGCTGTACATGTCTCCAAAAAAGATATTGGGTTTCTTTCTTAATCAAAGAGAGAGCATGTGACGTCTGTCATCAAGCAACGGCGTAGCATATCGTCTGTGACGGGGCTGACCTTGGGGACGCCCTTCTCCTTTGTCGTCGGCCATTAACAGAAAGCGTGGAGTGTTTTGGCGCCACATGACCTTGAGTGGAAATCATTGGACAATATGTGTCTGGGTAAAATACCAGCACAGTCGACGATCGCTTTTGTCCAGCAATCATTTCAATTATGAACGACATCGCAGTGTTTCATATCTCCATATAGTCTGAACCCACATGTACAGAAATACAGGATTAAGGGACTCCGATTATCCTGCATTTTTAATTGGAAACCATTATGCGCCAACAGGAAATTCACAGGTGAGATTAATTACTTTCTAATAAGAGATGAATGATGTGAAATATGATTTTTCTTTTAACAATCTCGACCACCCATCCGAGAACTGAGATCTTGTTGTCTTGCCAGTGTTTCCAAATACACTCAAAGCAAAAGGATGGCATCAGGTTCAGACGATGGGGTTCTGACGATGGGGTTCAGACCTAGACCCTTCAGACCCTCCCCCCACCCACCACCCCCCCCCCCACTCCCCACCATCGACCCTTCCCCCCTTTTTTCAATTCAAATGCAGTGGTCTTGTACCGATAACCCATAATGGTTGAATAAGAAGCTGTGAGCTCCAGCAGGTATGTGCTGTGGTGGGCTGCTGGCATGTTTAATGCCTTGACCTCCATTAGGGGGCCGGTGATACATCAGCGGCCCGGCCGATGACACCGGCGCTGGGAGAACCTGGAGGGTTCAGTGGAGCCGTGACCCAGAGCGGTTCCATCTAGAGACCCGGGTGGGTGGTCCCGTCTCCAGAGTGCCTACATGGCCCGATTCGCCCTGCTGCTGCACTACACACACCAGCACTGAGGGTTACACACACGCACGCACACACGCAAACACAAACACACACACACACACACAGGCATCGATGCTGGCACAAACACACACTCACACAGACCGATGCACATGGGCATGCAGACACATAGACACACACGCAAACCTACAAGGACAAACATGTGCACACACACACACACACACACACACACACACACACACACACACACACACACACACACACACACACACACACACACACACACACACACAACACACACACACACACACAGGCATGCATGCAGGCAAAGACCAACACACACACTCACACAGACCGATGCACATGGGCATGCAGACACATAGACACACACGCAAACCTACAAGGACAAACATGTGCACACACACACACACACACACACACACACACACACACACACACACACACACACACACACACACACACACACACACACACACACACACACACACACACACACAGGCATGCATGCAGGCAAAGACAAACACACACACTCACACAGACTGATGCACATAGGCATGCAGACACATAGACACACACATACTGGGACCCGCGTGTGCACACGCAGACACACACATTCATACACACACAAAGAAATGGATAAACACACAGACAAACACAATCTCACAAAGAACCATCAAACACATTTAATTAGATACAAACCTTAGAACAAGAAACAACAATGAAAACACAAACAAACATGTCAAGAACATTAACCCACATATCCACTACACACACACAACACAAACACACACACACACACAGCCGTGTAAATCTTGACCTAACACACGGACGACAACCACGTACAGCCGGTGCACAAGGGGAACAAATCATTTATAACACAAACTACTTAAGAATAATGAGGCAGCGCACACGGACTCACCTATCACACGCACGCACACACACACACACACACACACACACACACACACACACACACACACACACACACACACACACACACACACACACACACACACACACACACACACACACACACACACACACACACACACACACACACACACACACACACACACACACACGGCTAAACACACACGGACCCGAACACAGGACTCCACAGGAGAACAGCGAAAGGCCAGCCGAAGCGATTAGCAAGCTCCCCAGGGCATCATACATCTTATCGGGCCGGACGACAGAGCGCTGGATAGCCTGTTAGCCGGCTAACTGATATGGACCAGCCGGGGGACATCTCAAGGTGCACCAGACTCCAGATAAGCCCTAAATGAGGAGGAATGGAGCGGCACCGCCCGGAGATCAATCTGCGACCAGCAGCGGATACGGAGCCCGCGGGGCCGTGCGTGAATTCGGTCCACTCCCGCCCCAAATAGTGCACTATCCGGGGTGACACCGGTTTGCAGTGTAGCGGAGGGGTCGGCTTAGCTCGGGAGGTACGGGAGAGCGGGTTGACTCGTAACCGGATGGTTGCTAGCTCGAACCCCGAGCGTCGAGGTGTCACTGAGCAAGACAACCTAACCCTAATTGCTGTCGCCTTGTATCGTTGGCTCTGCCGTGAATGTGTGTGAACAGTTGTAAGTCGCCTTGGATAAAAGCGTCTGCTAAATGCCCTAAATGTAAAGTGTGGTGTAAATATAATGTAGTGTTGACAGAAAATTGAGAGTGCAAATCTAGTGCCCTACATGGCACGATCCACTGTGAGTGTACGAGTCGATGCACACGCGTTTCAGCGCTATATCCGAGGAGGCATGGTGGTTAAAGTCATCTTATCCATCCACTCGAGATGGTCCGGCACGTATAGGCGAAATATGTAGATTAACTGTCACCGGCTGAGACGTTACGCCTGTCGGTTTGTTTATGCGACACGCTGCCAATGGATTCCCGGCGCATAATTACCGTCCAAATTCCCCCTTTTCTTATTGGTTGCATAGTGTAGGCTACTCTAAAGTGTTTACTATGAGAGGACAAGCAAGCTAAACGGAAGACAGTCAACGTCTGGGCTCAGACTAACTAAGTTATATGTATGTATATACATATAGATGTGTAGCTAAAGATCTAGAGATCTTTAGATTTCTATATATATAATTTTATATAGATCTATAGACATAAATATATATCTCCACATATCAATAGATCTGTATACCTTCATTCCGGCCGTCAACACAAGGTGCGGTGTGTATGTGAATAGCACACTAAGTGAATAGTTCTTCGTTTGAATAAGTGGGCCCATGAAGACGCACAGAGGACCATCACTCTGCGTAAAGAAAGACCTCATTGAGCCTCATGTCGTCCGCATCTCCCAGGCCTTGACCCCCTGTGTTGATGTCTGTATGCTGCATATGGGTCTTCTACCATGTCACATATCCACTGCTCTGTGGGTGAGCAGGGAGACCGGTCTAACGCTGTTTCATTATGAACCACTCTGAGGGATTAGATGCAATGGAAATATAATGACGCCCAGAGAGACGAAAGGAGAGCAAGCCTGTTGTGATTGCAATGCAGGGGAGAGTTCGCGTTGTACAACGCTATAGGAGACATTTCATCATGGCTAATCAAAGGGCCCTCCTATACATAGCTGCACATTGCAGCATGCAGCGTTTTAGTGTTTATGTTATATCTGCTCTTAATTTGTTCACCTAAAATATTTGTGAACATAAGTTAAGGTCAATTCATGGAGCATTAACACTGCCACGGTTATTATGCATTATCACACGTTATTAAACTGTTGTTCTGCAACGTTTCCCAAAGGTCATTTACCGACAAAGTTACATTTCATTAGCCTCATAGCATAATTGTGAAAATGCCAAATTGTGATGTTTAACATAACTCTACTCTTCTGACGCTGCTGAAACACTGTGCCTCATTGGCTAAATCCTAAGCCAATCAGAGTGCCTTTTTACATTCCATAATCACTATCTGTCTGATTCATTTATTTGACTAAATCTGACAAGGACTTAGCCAATTATGCAAATGATGCTAACGATTTGGTAAATAATAACAAAGCAGATAACGACTGCTGACTAAGGTGATTCATATGGGGTTTAACATTTGGTGCAATAAAGAAATAAGACAGACTTTAAATCAACTGAATTATGCTATTAATGGATCATCAGTGTGTGTTGTGCGCGTATAATGTGTTTCCTTAAGATTAACCAGGCGAAGCCAAGATCTCCTGAGAAGCTAAGTAGAAACCCTGAGTAGGGTCTGGCTTTGAATAAGACATCACAAAGCTTGCGTGGGTCGTAACCATGGGGATAACACCCCCCCCCCCCCCCTCCTCCCTAGAACTCTGAGTCCAAAACATTTCGGATTGGAGCTGAAACAGGGGGGTTCACCTACACTTTAATTGATTCCACTTGAACTGCTCCTTTTAGTCCTGGAGGGGGAGGGGGGTGCATGGGAGATGAGGTAGACTGGGGGAGATGAAGCTGTACAATTCAAGCACTTTGTCACAGGAGGCGGAGCTGCAGTGAAGATGTTGCAATGATGAACCCCTTTAATCCAAGGCTCCAAACCTTTGCAACCGCACTGCAAGGATTGGCTGATAAAATGCTCTTAATGAAAAAGATTGTATTTATACAGGGCGGAAAATAACTCACTTCTCTCTTTTACCCCCGAAAGATCTATTGCCACAAAGAGACAACTGTGCATCCTCAACCAAAAACAAAATAACGATGAGGGAATGGAGTATTTCTGAATGAGTTTCATTGTCTCCATCAGGACAAAGCGTTCCCACTGTAAACAGACACCAGCCTCCACAGAACACGGAGACACAAAGACTCCATTCAGCCACAAGTGAAAAACAAATCCCAAATGATCACTGCCAGGAACAGGGGGCTGCGGTGACGAAGAGTCTATAACTTTATCAGAAAGACGCTTTGTGTGCGTGGGCTGACGACAACATGTTGAGTTAACAACACATGCTGCTGAGACTAAACAACCAACATTTTATAAAATGGGACAAACATGAAATTGAAACTTGTCATGCAGAATTCTGCAAATCAATACTAAAAGTCCAAAGAAAGGCTCCAAATAATGCTTGCAGAGCAGAATTAGGACGATGTCCAATCGTCATTAATATTCAGAAGAGAGCCCTAAAATGTTATAACCATCTTAAGGAAAGCAACAGCAACACACTCCACAACAAGGCTCTTACCCATAGAGAGTTACACCCAGAAAAGTGTCCCCTTAGCCAGCATGTCCTGGAAATCTGTCCAACACATCAGGCCAAACCAAATTATAAGAAAACAAAAGGAAAAGTATTTGGCACATTGAAAAGAGTCCACCAAAAACCAGGGTAAATTGGCATGCTATTTGTCTCTTAACAGAGACTACACCGTGGCAGAATACCGGACCGACCGAAAACTGAGGAAATCCTTGACTAGATACAGACTCGGCAAACACAGCCTGGCCATCGAGAAGGGACGCCACAGACAGACCTGGCTCCCAAGAGAAGACAGACTGTGCTCCCACTGCACACACGGCCAAGAGACAGAACTGCACTCCCTGACTTCCTGCCAGTCATACAAAGACATCAGGAATACACACTTCCCATGGATAACAAAGGCATCCAAGGACTTCAAAGACTCTCCGGATGCTCACACACTGCCATACCTGTTGGGAGAAATACAACAATGTGGGAACACAGCAGCAAGATTCGTCACCTGTTGTGATGAGAGAAGGACCTCAAACTCCCCATAGCCTCATCCCCCTGGACTCACTCTTCACACAATAATTGCTTACTTTTCATAGTACTTTTATAGTATAACATAGAGAGAGAGAGAGAGAGAGAGAGAGAGAGAGAGAGAGAGAGAGAGAGAGAGAGAGAGAGAGAGAGAGAGAAGACAGGAGACAGAGAGAGAGGGAGAGAGAGAGAGAGCGGGAGGGAGAGAGAGAGAGAGAGGGAGAGAGAGCGAGAGGGAGAAAGAGTGAGAGGAGAGAGCTGTAGAGAGAAGAGAGAGAGAGAGAGAGAGAGAGAGAGAGAGAGAGAGAGAGAGAGAGAGAGAGAGACACACACACACACACACAGGGAGACAGAAAGAGAGGGAGAGAGAGAGAGAGACAGAGAGAGAGAGAGACAGAGAGAGAGAGAGACAGAGAGAGAGAGAGAGAGAGAGAGAGAGAGAGAGAGAGAGAGAGAGAGAGAGAGAGAGAGAGAGAGAGAGAGAGAGAGAGAGAGAGAGAGAGAGAGAGAGAGAGAGAGAGAGAGAGAGAGAGAGAGAGAGAGAGAGAGAGAGAGAGAGAGAGAGAGAGAGAGACACACACACAGGGAGACAGAAAGAGCGAGAGAGAAAGAGAGACAGAGACAGAGACAGAGACAGAGAGAGAGAGAGAGAGAGACAGAGACAGAGACAGAGACAGAGACAGAGACAGAGACAGAGACAGAGACAGAGACAGAGACAGAGACAGAGACAGAGAGAGAGACAGAGAGACAGAGAGAGAGAGAGAGAGAGAGAGAGAGAGAGAGACAGAGACAGAGACAGAGACAGAGACAAGAGACAGAGACAGAGATAATGAGTGAAAGCAGTGTCCTTCCCCAGGAGTTCTTCCCGTGTGCGTGTGTGTCTGCTGTGGGCTCTGTGCTGAGGGAGGTTTGGTCTCAGCAGCCACCTCCGCGACAGCAACAGCTGCTAACAGGCGCACGGGGAGGGAAGGAATAGGAACCGAGGACGGTAGGACGGTAAGCCAGCCGAACTGCGTCGAGGCAAACCGCTGTGTCTTAGCATTAAAGCCCTCAGAGACTTGTTTACTTTAGTGCGTGTGTTTCCACCGGGAACCCCGCCGAGTAGTTACTGTGGACGGGCCTCAGCAGAGTCTGCTCGTTAGACATCGCTTTACGGAGAACCAGGTCGCGCCCCACCTCCTCGTCGCCTTAATGAATCAACACTCATCATCATCATCATCATCATCATCATGCAACCCAGAGGACAGCACAACCCAGCACACCGGGAGACGAGATGGTGAGCGCTGAGGGAGAGACGGAGAAGAGCAGGGGCTGGTGTGTCATGGAAGGATAGAGTGATGAGGAGGAGGAGGAGGAGGAGGAGGAGGAGGAGGAGGAGGAGGAGGAGGAGGAGGAGGAGGGAGAGTAGGAGGAAAAGAAGGGGAGTCAACCCATCACGACTGAGGGAGGAAAATTAATTAGTGAGGTATGGAAAGAAGTGTGAGAGAGAGAGAGAGAGAGAGGAGAGAGAATGAAGAGTGAGAGATGAGAGAGGAAAATAGATTAGTGAGGTATGGAAAGAAGAGAGAGAGAGAGAGAGAGAGAGAGAGAGAGAGAGAGAGAGAGAGAGAGAGAGAATGTTTGGTTGCAGGTGGTGTTGGTGGAGGTGGAGGTGAAAGAGATGTTTGTGAATATGGTGAGGGTGCTTGTGTATAAGACAGACATACAGACAGAGACAGCCATACCAGACTGAACCAGACAAGGAAATATGCTAAATGGACGCCCTTGCGACTGGAATCACGACAGGGAGTGCATGTGATCTCCTTCACCTATCTGATTGCTATTCAGTATGCAGGAAGTAATTAAATGAAGTAATTAAAAGATGAGAGCTCGCTGGCACAATCTGCTGGGGCCATAGACTCTGGGAATCACAACATTGTTCTCCGCCGGCATGTCTGAGAGATGAAGGGAGGACAGACACCCAAGACAGACACCGCTCGGTATGTACGTTGCATGTTGTGTAATGGGCTTTACGCCTATTAATATTGGACCGCAAAGAGGTAATTAGTTGAGGATTTGTGTGTGTGTGCGCGCGTGTGTGTGTGCCTGCATCAATAAAAGCACCATTAATACCCATCCTCCCCCCCCCGCTAACACTCACACAAACACAGACATACACAAAAAAGCACACACAGACACACACGCAGACACACACACATAATAATAATAATAATATCGATATTTGTGTGAATCCAAAGACACACAAATAGCAGAACACACTGGAAACTTGCGCCTAACAGCTACTGTTTGCAACACAGTTTGCAGTCTCTATTCTTAGCGATGGGAAATTATCTTGTTCACAGGCTGGCGTGGAGAAACGTTGAGTGGTAACCCAGAGTTTCACCAACAAACAACTGCTTCCAGAATTGCTGTCGTGTTTGCTGCTGCAGTCCCTATTACCTGTGTTCTACCTAATGAGACATGTGTAAATATCTATCGATATATGTTTAACACAAATACTTCATACACGACAACAACTCTAACGTCACTGGACGAACACAGGAACTAAAGATCCAACAATTACAAGATTGGTGGATATATATCTATCTATATAGATTAGAATATATGTATATACATATACAGTATATACATGTATATATATATGTATATATATGTATATATATATGCATATATGTATATATATGCACATACATACATACATACATACATACATTACATACATACATACATACATACATACATACAGTGTACATACATACATACATACATGTATGTATGTATAGATATATACATATATATATATTTTTTTTTGGATCTTTAGTTCTCGAAAGCAGAACGACAGCGAAACACACCGTGCACTAGTGACTATAAACGCTCATCACATAATGCAGAAAAATATGCATTTCATGCACACACACACACACACACACACACACACACACACACACACACACACACACACACACACACACACACACACACACACACACACACACACACACACACACACACACACACACACACACACTCCATATAATTATGTCCTCCAGTGTTTTGAGACAATCAGGTTAATGATAATAATCCGGAGCAGGTCACTGGAAAGGTCGCTCGGTTTTGGTCCGAGGTAACTTAAACTCCATTGAATCACCCAGAGTATTATGGTATGTATGCCTCGGTCAGATTAAACTGTAATTAAAGTGCATGAGGGAATGCCACATCAGCAGAGGGTCACAGAAGAAGCCCAGGAAAGATGGACCCTGATATCAAATAACATGATTAATATTTTCATGAAAAGGAGCAAGCGTGCGTAATGTATATGTTCCCAAAGCCCACGTTCATCGCATGCATGCAAGGCTTCAGCTGGCAGGAGAGGCAGTCCGTCTCTCTTCCAGGTATGCACACGGCCAACCCTCCCCACTGTCCATCATAGCATTAATTCATCCACTCATCACGTGTGTATAAATCCATCCCCTCACGCCACCAACCCTCCACTCACCCACTGAGCTCTTCAGAGTGTTTGTGTTGCCGTGTTTCTCTTCATACCCCTGCTTTACGCCTCTCAGATCAGAGCTTAGATTCACTGCCCCCGCTCTGCAAGTCTGCCGCCTATAAAGCAAGCGCCAAGGCTGTTTTGACTCCCGCCGTTCCTGTCTACCGACTCGTCTCCTCTGTTGTGTGAGGGGTCAAGCTGTGGTCCGCACAAAGGGAGATGTGTGCCACTCTGGAAGGAAATAACACAACACTAATGGCAGCCTGGAGTCCCAGCTACAGACCCTGTTTGTGCATATTACTTTGAAATTGGCGTGTGCGCACATAGCCACAAAGCACACATGCATGAACGCAAACACACACCCGCACATTCCCTGTGGTATGCCTGGGATATAAATCTTGTGTAATAAACCAAAGGCTGAAAACTCCCCACAGCGCCCCCTCTGGTGGGCCTGCAGTACAACAGGAGGTCAGTAGGATTTAGTAAAGAGGAGGAGGAAGTAAACGTGACTCGCAGCCGGGCACATCTGGCACGTCAACTTAGCGGGCTGGTTAATACGCACTGGAGGAGAGAGAGAGGGTCTTCTCATCCCCTAAGGGGCAGAGAGAGAGAGAGAGAGAGAGAGAGAGAGAGAGAGGAGAGGAGAGAGAGAGAGAGAAGAGAGAGAGAGAGAGAGAGAGAGAGAGAGAGAGAGAGAGAGAGAGAGAGGAAAGAGACAGAGGCAGAGACAGAGAGAGACGAGAGAGAGAGAGAGAGAGAGAGAGACAGAGAGAGAGAGAGAGAGAGAGAGAGAGAGAGAGAGAGACAGAGAGAGAGAGAGAGAGAGAGAGAGAGAGAGAGAGAGAGAGAGAGAGAGAGAGAGAGAGAGAGAGAGAGAGAGAGAGAGAGAGAGAGAGAGAGAGAGAGGAGAGAGAGAGAGAGAGAGAGAGAGAGAGAGAGAGAGAAGAGAGATGGAGGGGAGAGAGAGAGAGAGAAAGAGAGATGGAGGGGAGAGGGAGGCAAAGAGACGGAGCAGAATTCTAGGCGATGCCATGATGCGATGAATCCAGACTTAAAAAACGAGAAACTAAAGAAACCTGGTACACCAAACAAGATTTTTCCATAGATAAAAAAACAATTATTCGTAAAAGTTTATTTGTTACAAATTATATAGGTTTTTCCTTTTGATGATCCCATGCTGCTCACATTTCATGGCGGAAGTCTGAGGAGCATTGTAGTTAAATTCCGGCAGATTCTATGCAGGCGAGAAAATCAAACCGGATCATTCCCGATTTCTTTTCCACATTTGCGTTGAGATGAATACAAATGACAGAAAAGTCTATCCACTCTTCCAGTGGATAAACATCATTTGCCATTTCAAAATAATCAGGCATTTGATTTCTTTCTTTCCAAATGGTTCATTCCCATCTAGAATAAAACAGTGTAAGTAAAATGAGAGGATTCGGGGACTCGCCCAGTAGGGAGGAAAACAACAAGTCTTCCATCATGAGCGATCCCATGATCCCGTGGTGTAATACGTGACCCGCCACGGAGAAGGAGAACAGGGCAACGAGATGAGTCGAACGATAAAGACAGGCAAAGAGAGAGAGCGGGAAATGAGGGAAAGAAAAGAGTTCTGGCTGATCGAAACCACAGAGAAGTAAATGAAGTACGTCTCCGAATCACCTTGTTTAGCTCCACAGAAGAAGGAGGCAGAAAGGAGTGAGTCAGGAAGAGGTTTAGGAGAGGAGAGAGAGACATAAATACAGGCAGACACGTTAGACAGTCAGAGAGAAACAAGCAAAGAGACAGACAACATAAATGCAGACAGGCAGAGAGAGAGGACAAACAGAGAGAGACATACATACGGACTGACAGACATGTTAGAGAGAGAGAGGACAAACAGAGAGAGAAATACATACAGACAGACAGCCACGTTAGACAGAGAGACAGAGAGTTGGACACAGAGAGGGAGAGGACCGACCAAGACAGATATAGAAAGAAATAAAGAGAGAGAGAGTCCGCTTAAAAAGAACAGCGAAGCGATGGAATTGAGAGAGCGAGATAGGGAGAGAAACAGCTCAAGAAAGAAAGAGAGAGAGGCTAATGCACAATGGTACAATATGAAGAGTTCAGACTAGCGCTTTTGTCAGCCGCTAAATCTGTGCTGTGCTACTCAGAGAAATCATTAGTGCCACGCGGGTGCAGGCTGTCGGTTCTTACCTAACCAACAAAGACTGGATCAGGGTGGTGGGGGTGGGGGGGGGCTTGGTAATTGGGGGGAGGGGGGGGGGTGGTGTCTGTGATGGGATGGAGGTGGTTCTTGGGATAGTGGTTTTGGTGATGGCCAGGAGTCTGTTTGAAGAGTCCATCTCAAGCACACAATACATGTCCACATAGATGTCCTTGGAAAATAAATGGGAGATTTTGATGGAAATCTATGAAGTCAAAAAGGAGAAGCATATTCTGGGAATATGGATGACCTAAAAAGTGTTTAATAGCAAACAACTGCACATGCTGCACGTTAGGAATTAAATTCATTGGCGGTAATTATTTCTAGGGTCGAAGGTCCATGTGCTAAACTTGTCACAGTGAATAGCCGGAAGATTGTGTTCTGATTGTGTTTGAGGGTATTAACAACAACAAATAAGTTAATGATTTTTGTTGACCAAGCCCCATATTTGACCCTTGTGGTCTAAGCTTTAATAAATAAATCAGATGTAGTTGGTTCATTCATTCGTCGTGGAGCTGATTCAAAGACAATGTCAATTTACAATGCGAGGGAACTTTGGTCAAGTATTTTATAGAAATAGTTACACAACATACACAATGTGATACATATTTAAAATGTAAAACTGATGCCAAAGAAGGGGACATTATAGAAGTGGCAGAATGGGCTTCTCTTCTTGCTGTCGCAAGCCACGAGCCAATGTTTGCTGGGTCCGTATCTTAACAAAATGTTGTTCTAAGAGATATTTTCCCAGAACCATTCAGCAAGCCTTTTGTGGATGGTTGAGACATGGGTGGATGTAATTCAAAATCACGGCGCACAAAAGTCTCGTAATTTATAGTGCTTTATTGGGAAAATATTCAAACACGTTTCAACCAAAACAGTGTGTCTGCGGTAAAACTGTGAAATGCTTAAGACACGTGAAACAAAGGTTTTTTTTTTCACCACCATACAAAAACGATTTTGCTCATGTCTTCGCGTTTGCGTTGCTTCGCGGCAAACGCCTTCAACGAGTAATCCATAAACGTGGAGAGGAGTTTTATAAACAGCTTAGAGCGACCGCAGCTTATTGCATTGAACAACAATTGTTACAATTCTTTGCTAATCAATTTCCCTGCATCGAGCAGATGTGGGGGGGCCAGTCACAGGCGCTGTGGTTTGCTGCACAGTATCTCCAGCCTTCACCTGCAAGAACACATCACTTAATCCCCCTTCCCTTTATGCTTCTACGAAGTCAATTTCACAGCATCCCTGGGAGTGGGAGGAAGCATGGATGAATTAACGTAACATATAAGTTCTCTCCAACATCTTCCACATTGTCCGGGATGAAATGGCTTGTTGCTTTTGGTTTTTAATGTCCAAATTCACTGTTTATTTAAAAATAAATATTGTGGTTTCTCGGGCCAACAGAATGATAGGTGAATGGAAAGATAGGTGAATAAATGGCCTTGTGTTTAAACAGCTTTTTATAAACAAATTCGCTTTGCCTTCAATGGATAAAAAAAATGTTTGACGTTTGTTCTTCCCTGGTCTTAAATTTGTGTCCTGTCCTGCCCTGTTCATTTAATACCTTTCACAAAATACTGACTTTATACCGAAAAATAAATCAAAGAATTGACTCAGCCCAGTCCGTTGAGGTTTGTAAAGAACCAATTTGCGGGAAAACATAAAGAAATAGCGCCCCCATCTTGGTTAAACCAACCGTCAGCGTGATTACTGGCAACGGTATTAAATGACGGCTTCAGATTGAAGAATAATTGGACTACCTATCTAGCCTTTGCCCCCACGACACAAGCTATACATTATAGAATATGACTAGCATTTATAGCAAAGGGGTCTGATTATGTGTCATAATAATTAAGGGGGTGATTGATACTGCTTAGAGGGTTCTGTTTTTCTAGATAAGGTAGAAAGAAACTGCACCCCACACACCAAGTAGACGGCACAAGTATCCTGTTGCTGTTGGTACATGTTCGGATATCTTGTATGCTACTACTGTTTATATTTGTTAAAGTCTCTTGTATTCTATTATGGTTTAAATCGATCAAAGTCTCCCGCTGTTATGAATGTTTCCGCTGAGAGAGGCCGGGCTGTGTTGATTGACGGCTGTGCCCCTGGTGATAGCTTTTCATGTCCAGGGCGATCCACATGACGAAGAGGGATTCTCAGTGTTTGTCAGGGGACACTGTCCCCGGCCCGTCGACTGGGAGTTATGCAGAGCACCCGGCTGAGGGATGGACGTGACCCCAGAGCGAGGATGAGCAACGGAGGCTTCCCTTCACCCTACCGCAAGACCGCAGAGAAGAGGACCTTCAAACGCCCGCTTGGATAAAACTCATGAAAAACTAACACTGTTTGCGACTGTACTTCACTTAATTTTTTTTTACAGGAAAGCAGGTAACAAAGTTATGATTTAAAACGGGGATGATTCAGTGTAAAGCTGACTTCCAGCAGGGTCCCTGAAAGCGGTACTTATACAGTGTGTTTGTTTCCATCGAGGAGCAGGGAGGGGTCAGGCTTTGACCAGATGTTCCTCACCTGCTGACTTTAGGTCTTCCACTAAATTGTAATCAAGATTTTTTGTGGACGGCCTCATATGCAAACAAACACTAGAAAAAGAGATAAATACTTGGCAGAGAGTGCCAGCAACACCTCTGTACACGCTGACTGCTGCAAGAGGGCCATGGCCGATGGGAAACCGTGGAAATTAAACGTATGATTCCAGTTGTTTATTTAGCGAACATGAACTAACACAAGATATGAATGGAAAACATTACAATGGAAAAACACTTGATGGAAAGAATAAAGCGAAACTATTATTAAAAAAAGATAACAAGCCACAAAACCGGATTTGCCAAAAAAACCTCAAAGATTTAATTCTCTGTATTATTTACTCTAGTTTTAAATATTTCTCCATTTCATGAATAAACTGGCTTATGCCGTTTGTCTCTGCACATGCATTGGGTGTCTAACCTCATGAATACACAAACAAAACAAATAACAAAAAAAAAAACACAGCCAGACAAACAAATCATTTCCCCTGAAGGAATTAAACATTAACATGGGGGTATAAGTACAGTGGGGTCATTCCAGCACATGATTCCCAGCGTAGAACCAGGTGAATGTACTTCTGCTGCATGACCTCAACCCCTTCTCTGTACGTTTGTCCATTCACCCTGCAGGGCCGGTGAGGCGTGGAATACAGCCCAACACAACACCAGGAGCCAAACACAAGCAGAGGCATGGACCTGCTACTCTGAGAGCAGAGTAAAGACCCACATCATGGCTCATTGTATGGGTGCTCTTGGTTTTTCAGTTGGAAATACTCACGGAAAAAAGAGCTGGACAGAAACGGATGAGGGAGAGAGAGAATACGGGAGGCAGAGAGAGAATAAGAGAGAGAGAGAGAGTACAAGAGAGGGAGAGAGAGAATAAGGGAGGGAGAGAGAGAATGAGAGAGAGAGAGTACGAGAGAGAGAGAGAGAGAGAATAAGGGAGGGAGAGAGAGAGAGAGAGAGAGAGAGAGAGAGAGAGAGAGAGAGAGAGAGAGAGAGAGAGAGAGAGAGAGAGAGAGAGAGAGAGAGAGAGAGAGAGAGAGAGAGAGAGAGAGAGAGAGAGAGAGAGAGAGAGAGAGAGAGAGAGAGAGAGTACAAGAGAGGGAGAGAGAGAATAAGAGAGAGAGAGAGTACAAGTGAGGGAGAGAGAGAATAAGGGAGAGAGGGATAGAGAGAAAAGGAGGGAGAGAGTACAAGAGAGGGAGAGAGAGAATAAGAGAGGGATAGAGAAAATAAGAGAGATAGAATAAGAGTGCGAGAGCGAGTAAAAGAGAGGGAGAGAGAGTACAAGAGAGGGAGAGAGAGAATAAGGGAGGGATAGAGAGAATAAGAGGGAGAGAGAGAATGAGAGAGATAGAATAAGAGAGGGAGAGAGAAAATAAGAGAGATAGAATAAGAGAGAGAGAGTAAAAGAGAGGGAGAGAGTACAAGAGAGGGAGAGAGTAAAAGAGAGAGAGAGAATAATAGAGGGAGAGAGAGAATAAGAGAGATAGAATAAGAGAGGGAGGGAGAGAAAAAGAGAGGGAGAGAGGGAGAGAGAGGGGGGTTGAGGGAGAGACAGAAGAAGAGAGAGGGGCAATAGAGAGAGCCTGGGTTTGTGTGTGTACGCACAATTTCTAACATAAATCAATACATCATTAAGTAAGGTGTGTGTGTCTGTGTTTGTGTGTGTGTGTGTGTGCGTGCGTGCGTGATTGGATTGGTCCATTAGTGTTTGAGCACATTAAGTGAGTGTGTGTCCACGGCCCATTAGGACTGTAACAGGAGCATCACATCCTCCTCAGCATGGTCGTCTTTCAGCGCGCCCGACGCCCTGCTGGCCAGCAGCCGTCGGTTCTGCTGTTTAATTCACTCAGAACGCCGCCTAATGAAGTGATGAGCGCGACTACCTGTGCCGGCAGAACCACGCTTCGGTTATCCTCCCAGACTGAACCGAATTAAATAATGAACGCAGGAGGAGGGAGAACGTCTAGCCATATACTGTACATACATATGTATATATATATATATATATATATATATATATATATATATATATATATATATATATATGCACACACACACAACAATAGACTATTTAAATCCATATTTTTCTTGTTATTGCACAACATTTTTGCTCTGCACTGCAGTTTTCACTAGAATCAATCCCGGCTGGTACCACCACTACTTTATCACTTCACACTTCTTGTTACTTACTTTTACATATTTTTATTTTTACCTATCTATTTACTTTATATTGCATTGTTGCTGCTATGTGGTTGCTGAGACTTTCTTTTGGTCTTGTATACAATCAGATATAATAAAAGCAATTCTGATTCTGATTCAGAAAGTGCTTTGATATTGTTACTTCTATTCATTCATACACCGGTTCAGAATACGAATAGGTTTCTGTTGTCTAGCCCCAGTACCCCACACATCAAGCGCCCCAGGGCTGGGGAGCGGACCGGGTATGGACCCGAGGCCGAAAAAGTCCCAGGTTGGACTGTGCTCATGTCTAGAGTCGCGCAGCTGTATGTCACTCATGGGACAAGTTAGTGTCTGTACTATGATGACTCAGGAAATCAGGTTTCATCTTCCATCATCCATCACTTGTCGTCATTGAGTCTTGTCTTGGTGAAACAATGGTGAAACAATGCAACATCAATCAATATCATATTTCAATGTTTCTGCCATCCGTTTTCCTCCATCCATCCTCAAACATTCTGTCGTCCATCCAATTCTTCTATCACCTTTCCTATGTTCTCCCATAAATATGCGTTTAGGCTTGCGTCAGGAAAGTGCTGCACATGTGAAGAGGTTTGTTAACCTCCTCTGTTGCATAAGACAGACAGCCTCACTGTCACTGTAGCCTTTTCAAACCAGTTCTGGATCCATCCAGGTATTCAAGTTTGGTTCCACAATCGATATCAGGGTGGCCTTGGCTGGGCAGCGATAGATTTCCACAAATGGGGCACGGGCCTTGCTTGTTGGTCAAATCAGATTGCCAATCGGATTGCTCCCGGTGTGGTTGGAAGTAAAGCCAAAACGTTCCCTCTGAGAACTCTTCTGTCAGAGTGTGCGATTCATCAGTTGGAAAAGGTTGTGGTGTTGGTGTTTCATGTCACACCAAATGGCCTTAAACCCTACCGAGTGTGAAGGACCCATTGATCTGTTCTGCCTCTAAATGACAGCAGCGCTTCGTCAATAGCACTTGGGCTGTAATAGCTCAACGGTATTAAATGAAAATGTATTGGCAAAGTGCACGTGTAGTGGCATAATGTGGATATGGACGACGCAAACGTCAAACTGATCCGGCCTTTGGCCTCTGTTGAAAACATAAATCTACTGGAAAACCACTGCAATGTTGAAGGCTGCATAATAGATGTCCTCCCAAAATAGACTAAAGTGAAGCTATTTCAGAGATGAATCCAATCAATATGCTATTAAAAAATGAACATGCCCCAGCCAAACAATGATCTCAAGAGCATCCCTAGCGGCAGGCTCTTAAGTTAGCATTTCAAACAACTGACAGGTTGGTTAAGCCTTTTCTATTTTCCTTTTGTCCTCTTTTTTGGGCTTTTGTATTCTTAAGCTAAATTTGACACATGTTAGCCTGTCTGTCAGACGTTAGCATTTCATACCATCGGGGAACCAATCACTTCATTTTGATTCAGAAGTGAATGCTCAGGGTTAGGGTTGGGGTAAAAAAATAGAAATAATAATGTGGCCAACTGGCCGGTTAAGGAACATGCCTACACCTCAGAAAGAAAAAACATGGCTGATTTACATCTTGACAAATACAATACCAACAATAAACCTGCGTCTTAATGAACTGGCTGAATTCTTCAAAGACAAATTCAATAAAGAATCCAACAAAGAACTCAAACCGAGCTCAGTGAAGGACAGTTTACGACGTGGACGTGTTGTCTGAAGGAATTTTCCGTAACATTAGAGCTCATAATCTAAGTAGCGTTGACGGTTACAATGGGAGGGCTCCCTTCTTTATTCCGCGCCATATGGGACAAAATATAATTAACACCTTCTGAGCAGCGACATCGTTCTGGTCTCCGAGGGGGAACTCTGAGGGGAAGCGGGGGGGGGACTTCCTGACAAGCGCCATAACTCTTTGCGTAATAAGTAGCAGTGTGGAAGAACAACGGCTGTCACAGCTTCCAGCGTCGCTGACGAGCCCTCCATCAGAACATCATCAACCACTGAAGGATCACACTGAGTCCTCCTTCAGGACCTCATTAAATACTGAAGGATCACACCCAGTTTATTAATGAAAGCCTCATTTTGAATTGATAATATTTTTAAGATTTTGCCTTTCCAATGTTGGCCAAACATTTTGAGAAAAATTCCATCCCACATTTTCAGATCAAGTTATAGAAAAAAGTGGTGTGAAATGTACTTTGACATCATTGTAATTCGCTTTGTCGTCTGCCAAAAATGCCCTGAAACTTAAATGTAATCGTGGTAAATCAGTTGAGTTAAGATGACAACTTATGCTGTGAAGCAACCTTCAAGTAAGCTGCAGGTTTACTCCTCCCACTCCTGTCATTGCCATGACTTCACTCACACTGTACACAGTATGAGGGCTTTTTACAAAGCTAGTGAAAATACCAAACCCAGAAGGCTTCAAGACCAGTTCGCCCGGGCAGCCATTCAGGTAGACCGCAACAGATGCAAAAACAGGTGTTTCGATTTTTGCACACTTTCATCTTCACCACCCACACGCACACTCACTTCACGCAAATTTCGAAAGCAATTATTTGTGTTATAGAAGAGTAGAAGTAGTGGTTGTAGTAGTATCCCCAGACAGGGGAAATTGACCTGAAACAGCCCCAAAATGAATGTAGGTAAATAACAAATGTTTAAGAAACAAAATAAATGGAGTTACACACACGTATAATAGGATTTAAGCACACACACACCTATCAATGGCCGGTGATCCACCCTCTGTATGCTGTTTGTGGAGACGGAAATCCTGCCTGTTGTTGACAGGAAGCCTGGAGACTTTACCCCCATGCAGACCCCTACTGGTCCCTGCTGCTCTGTCCCACACCACCACCACACACACACTAACACAATCATACACACAAACACACACACACAAACACTAACACAATCATACACACATATACTCCATCATACACACAAACCACTCACTATCATTCACACACACACACACACACACACACACACACACACACACACACACACACACACACACACACACACACACACACACACACACACACACACACACACACACACACACACACACACACACACACACACACACACACACACACACACACACCACCACACCACCACCACCACACCACCACCACCACCACCACCACCACCACCACCACCACCACCACCACCACCACCACCACACACACATTAACACAATCATACACACATATACTCCATCATACACACAAACACACTCACTATCATTCACACACACACACACACACACACACACACACACACACACACACACACACACACACACACACACACACACACACACACACACACACACACACACACACACACACACACACACACACACACACACACACACCATCATACACACACAAGCACACACACATTATACACAACCACACACAGAGACTATCATAGACACAAACTAACACAAGCATACACACACACACAAACACACCATCATATACACACACACACACACACATCATACACAACCACACACAGAGACTATCATAGACACATACTAACACAAGCATACACACACACACGCACACCATCATACACACACTCACACACAACATCATACACACACACACTCCATTACACACACACACACACACACACACACACACACACACACACACACACACACACACACACACACACACACACACACACACACACACACACACACACACACACACACACACACACACACACACACACACACACACACACACACACACACACACACACAGACTTGACACCACATAAACCATCAGACACATGGGATCACACAACTGTCACCGCATGAACCATCATAAAAACCATCGCACACACACCATTAAACACACACACACACACACACACAGACACACACACCATCACACACAAACCAAAGCCTGGCAAATAGTCTATTCTCATCTGATAAGCATTTCACGGAAATGGACGCGAACAGTGACGGCCATTAGCCTGTGTTAACACAAGCGTATGTTGGACCGGCGTCAGGCTGGGCCCCACTGCCGCAGTGCTGGCTGCATGCTCACCGAGACACTTGGCCTGGGAGCCAGAGAGGGCTGGGAGCTCTGCTTCTATTTGGTCTGGCAGATGCATCAAGCCGCCCCTCCGGCAGACCCGGGTCGGGCCCACCACGACCTTCCATCTAATAAGGGGCAGGTTTGATTGGATGACTGTGAAGGGGTGTGACCTATGGGGGCGTCGTCGAGGCATTTTCATATACGATGAAGAAGAAAGGTGTGGTGTGTGACGGGATCTGATGCTCCGACGCTCTGATTGGTTGTGGATCTATCGTATGCTTCCAGTCAGTTTTGGAAGGCACCTGTTGTTCACACAGACTCACACGCACACTCAGACATACACACACACATGAATACATTTGTATTTGTGTGTGAGGTATTCTGTGTGAGGTGTTTGAGGAACTCTCTTACACACACACACACACACATACACACACACACACACACACACACACACACACACACACACACACACACACACACACACACACACACACACACACACACACACACACACACACACACACACACACACACACACACACACACACACACACAAACATACACAAACAAATACATAGGTACTCTCTTACACACACAAACTCAAACACGTACATCGATTCTCAATTACACACACACACATAGACCAAAACCTAGGATTTCTCATACACACATACAAGATGTTATGTGTGACTAGCCTCAGGGCTAACATTAATCACCTTGTTGTAGTTTGGCAGACAAAGTCTCGTCCATCTTTGGCTCAGAAACGTCTTATCTAATGTTTGTTTGTTCTGACAGTGTGTTGGTGCTTCATCAGTGTGTCACTCATCATATTTAACCGTGACATCCATGTATTTTCAATCCGTCTTACAAAGAAAAGGCGATTTATTGTGACTGGTGGAAGGAACACTGGGATATAAGAGGTATGTAAACATATTTATATGTAAACGTGAATACATAAATCATACGTATATGATAAGATGTACGTTATTAATCAGAGCTAGGACATCTAAGTTTACATGAGTTTGACTATTTTGTGTAAAGTATAATATCCATATCTATATAATATTGATTTATTTAACCAGCAAGCGATAACTGATCGTGGCAAAGATACGGATTGGTCAATAAGGAAACAAAGGAATCCACTCTTGGAATTACATGGGATCGAGGTCAGGGTTTGAGCGATACAACGCTACAAAGACAGGGCCAGTCTCTTGTATTTTGAAGGTTTTTGGGGGATTTCCTGCACAGCCACCACAACAAAAAGCATCCAGCTCAACAATAATCTGTGTTCCAGCCAACTGCGCACACTGACTCTCCCCTGGGGGGGGGGGGGGGGGGGGGGGGGTTCAACAAAGAAGAGACCATCTGTGTGATAATCAATGAAATATTACCATTGTTATCCCACCAGAGAGCTCCGGTATGCACCAGACCTACTGACCGGTGACCAGCTTCTTTGACAAGTCGATGTTTTCGGTTTGAATTCGAGGCCAAGTTCCTCCCCCGAGAATAACCCAGGGGAGTTGGTGGCTCCGCTCCTTTGGTTTTGTTGTCTTCATCGTTTGAGGCGCTTGAGTGTTTGTGAAATCTTGTGTTGCCTCGCGGCCAGCTTCTCAATTGGTCTGGGTGGTTTTTGCTGGGATATGCCAATGGTCTAGGCCGCTGGAGCGGGCTGGTATCTGCCAACGTGCTGGCTGCGCTTGGATGGCATTCCCTCCCAGACGTCTCCAAGCCTGGGCTCTGCATCTGGCGTTTGGGTCTTCACAAAACCTCTTTCCCCGCAAACAACCCCTTCTCCTGCTTGTTACCCCCAGTAACAATCTGTTTGGGAAATTAACATTTTCAATCCAAGCAAGAAATGGCTTCTAGAGGTCAGATTTATAACAAAAAAGATTGAAATAATGAATAATCTAAGAATTAAAATACATGTCGTTTCAAACCACAGCTTCTCTCACGGCGGCTCCCATCTGCGGCGATTTTGCGGGAGCTAATTTGTGTCCCTTCTAATTAGCGCTACGCTGTAAACCCCACGAGGGATGCAGCGTGGGATATCTCCCAAGCAGGGAGCAGATGGTTTTGTGACTTAACACTAATTCACCATTCCCGCCGTCATCCCCCCCTCGAGAGTCGACCGCGTCGGCATGCTGGCCGCCGCCGTAGCGCGGTGACCGAAGGCCGGTTGACACAGTCACGGCCCCTTGAGTTGTTTTTTTGCTCGTGGGCCCCAAACCAGACAACACTTTGGCATTGGATGAAGGCTGTTGTGGCTGCTGGGTTCCTGTGGAACAGGAGAAACCATATTTGCGTCTTGATCGGTGGCTCCCAACCTTTTGTTGGGGCACCCCAACAAACCCATACAGATATGTAAGACAACAGATTTGTTTCTATCTCATCCTGAAGGGTAAGAAAACCCTCAGGCGAGAAAATGATCTGGAGAGTTTAGCAGGAAACATGCACTGATTTCATAGGTGCATCATGTCCTTCCCCTCGGTGGCTTGTCACGAGGACATGGACAAATGACTCCCTGGCGTCATGGTTACCTATGTAAGGGAGACGTCTTTAATCTCCCATTATTACACGGCTCTATTGAATGCTGCTCTCTGATTGGTCCAGCGCTGCGTTCTGCGGTCTGTTATTTCTGTATAACGGACCGTCGTCATGTATAACGGACCGTTGCTAGGGACAGCGTCATGTAAATAGAAACTTTACCGATCAATCCTTATCACGTACACGTCCCATATCACAGGACAACAACGCCCAATTCAATATAAATATGCTACTAAATAAAAACTTTACCGACGAATCCTTGTCGCTGCTGAATCATTGTGGGTTGTTATCTATTGTTTATTATTTATTTCACTCGTAAAGCCGTGTAATAAGCGGGATAATGTATAGTTAGTCGGTTGTTATGGAGAAATAAACCTCGACAGGTTGTATGGAACCCTCCGCACTATACATTATCCCTTACATATGTCAGGGCGCAGCTAGCGTTGTGCGGATGGGAACCTCCGCTGCCATACACTGGATGCTTTCCAAACCCCTGGTTTAGCGAGAAACGTCCCTGCAGAGGAAATCGATGATGAGAAGAAACAGAACTACAGCAATGTCTCCTTAATTTCGCCGCAGTCCTTTTTATTTTCTTCATTGAACATCTTTATTTGCAGCATCGGTGGGAAATCATGCCTCCTTAAAATCCAATCTGTACTTCGTTCCACGGCTGATATAAGTGGCACTTATCACAAGTGAAAATATGTCCCAACATTTGGAGTAGCATAAATCATATCTGTCAGCTTTTAAATGAAAGCATAACGACACGGTGATAAATCAAATCTAACTTCATTAGATGGATCTGGGCTTGGCTGGGAATGTGCAGCTCCTGATTCCACTGCCGTTTCAGTGGTTAGCGACTGCTTTAGTCGGAATTACAAAGCCGTTCCCTTAAAGACTTTTCATAACAGAAGTTTTGCTTATCCGGCAAAATCCTACACCCATCTGCTTTCCGTTGGTCTTTTTCACGTAGACTAGATTACAGATGGCGCAATAATATTTTCCTCACTGTTTACAAAAACCGACCACTGCTTCAGCACACACACATATGTCAGCAACAAAGAATTGGTCAAACATGACGTTACAATAAATCTGTTTTCGGCAGTACAATATGTTAAGCTGTATGAGAAGATGGAGAGAATAATGTGAAACGCAGCTTCCTTTCTAAGCTGAGACAGCAGGATGTGCTTTGGGGGGGGGGGGAAAGTGTTGAAGGCCATGGCCTATAATTGAGTTTAAAGGTCATGTTCAGAGGAGTCAGAGGTATTCTACGATATATTGGCTCGGAATATAAACAAATGATCAGATGCTTCTAACGATTGCATGGGAAGAGCAATAAGCAGAGCAAAGTATGCTACGCTGAGAAGTGAACCAAAAAAAGAGGCAATCGATCGAAATGACACAGGTACACACACACGTGTATTTGTTAAGATTAGTTAACTGAAAATTGCAAATATTTCCGTGCAGACGTTGACGAAAACGAGGGGGTCAAAATGTTTTTTGGTCGAAGGTAAGGGGACAAGGCAGAGACAAATTATGAGACAAATAAACAGAAAATACTGAAGTACATTTATAAACCAAATCGCACGCCTTACTTAAAACCCTGCTAAAACTGCTAACCCAGTTACAGTTATTACCACTCGGAACGCCACGGTCCACTTTAATTACGCCTGGCAATTACCCCGCGATCATTGTTACGGCCTCGATAAGAGATTTCTCTCGCTTGGGTGGCTGACTTTCATTTTGAAGTTCATACAATCCGTTGTTAACAAGGGGTGACCGAACCCCTCTGAGTCACTTCTCTCCCCCTCACAGCGACTCCACCCCTCACTGTGGAAGGAGCCACCGGCCAGCACCGGAATACAGATCACTGAACGGAGAAAGCCTCTTCTTACAGGGGCGGTTCAGTGGTGGTTTGATTGTCAGGGGGTTCATTGTGGGCAGACGAGCCTGTAAGGCTCCTGACATCGAAAGAATCATTATTCTTTATTTTATATTTACTAAAGGGACAGCACACACACAATGATTAGAATTGCACAAGGCTTTGCTAGCAGCTAGCTAACCTTAATCTGTCGTTCCTCCTGCCGAGGGACAAGTATCATAAAAAATAAAAAGTCACTTTGGATAGGAAAGCGTCTGCTACGTTACCAAACCTAAAAGAGGCAGACTGTTTACCTGAAATTATATTTCTTATGCTTGTTTTTTTTTTATCCGTCGGAGACAGGGAAGACAGTGAGGTTAGAGGGTGGATTGAACGGTATTGCCATCGGACCGTGGGTCAGAACCTAATCTCGGTTGTTACAAGCTTGGTGAGCTAAAGAGAAGGACACCATTGGGAGAGAACACGGTGCCTCCCTGGTGCCTTCGGTACACATTGTTCGTCCTATCTTGCAGCCATTAGGCATGTTGAGCTCCACCGTTACAGAGCGGATTACTCTGGCCCAATCTGTAATGCATGCCGCCCCCCAGGCCCGAGTGTGTACGCGTGTGTGTCCATGTGTGTGTGGATTTACGGTTCACATGTGGATGTGGATTGTCCAGTGAGTGTGTGCAGGCATGCTTGCGTGTTTGTGTGCGTTGATGTATGTGTGCGTGTGTGTGTGTGTATCGGTGTGTCAGTGTGGCCTGAGGGATGTGAACAACGGCAGTCAGTGTACATCAGTCAGTCATTTAGAAACCACACACTCGACTGCGCACGGATAATACACCGTGGAAATAAGCAATCATTCAAACTTGGCACGAAAAGAGAGAGCGAGCGAGAGAGAGAGAGCGAGAGACACACACACACACACACACACACACACACACACACACACACACACACACACACACACACACACACACACACACACACACACACACACACACACACACACACACACACAGATAGAGGGAGACAGACAGTGACGCACAGACAGAGGGGGAGGGAGAAAGACAGACAGACAGAGAGACAGTCAGACAGAGAGATTATCAGTTTTCTTGAAGGATGTGCACGGACGGAGAGAGAGATGGGAATCAACGGTAATGAGCTGGGAATCCCAAACATCCACTCAAGCATGCGTAGCGGATGGACAAGCCAATCTCGGAGCGAGCTGGAGTGAGAGAGGCGTCGTCGATCCAGTCCTGTGATCTGTCCACCGCCGGGTTCCACACAGGCGTCTCGTCTCTGGCGGGTTCCTGTTTGGCCCACGATGTGATGCAGCACCCCTGGCCTCTCACTCCTCCTGGTCACATAGAGTCTTTAGGAGTACCTGTGTGTGTGTGTCTGTCTGTCTGTCTGTCTGTCTGTCTGTCTGTCTGTCGTTCTGTCGTTCTGTCGTTCTGTCTGTCGTTCTGTCTGTCGTTCTGTCTGTCGTTCTGTCTGTCGTTCTGTCTGTCGTTCTGTCTGTCGTTCTGTCGTTCTGTCTGTCTGTCTGTCTGTCTGTCTGTCTGTCTGTCTGTCTGTCTGTCTGTCTGTCTGTCTGTCTGTCTGTCTGTCTGTCTGTCTGTGTGTGCGTGGCTTGACACTGGATAGCAATTAATCAGCTCCAGCAGAACCACTGACCTCAGATTTCCATACTGCCCTTCCCACCCCTTGTGGTTTTCTGTGTGTGTGAGGATATCTATATAATTGTGTGTGTGTGTGTGTCTGGGTCTCTGTCTGTGTGTTTGTCTCTGTTGTGTGTTGTCTGTGTGTGTGTGTGTGTGTGTGTGTGTCGTACTGCCCTTCCCACCCCTTGTGGTTTTCTGTGTGTGTGAGGATATCTATATAATTGTGTGTGTGTGTGTGTGTCTGGGTCTCTGTCTGTGTGTGTCTCTGTGTGTGTGTGTGTGTGTGTGTGTGTGTGTGTGTGTGTGTGTGTGTGTGTGTGTGTGTGTGTGTGTGTGTGTGTGTGTGTGTGTGTGTGTCTGTGTGTGTGTGTGTGTGTGTGTGTGTGTGTGTGTGTGTGTGTGTGTGTGTGTGTGTGTGTGTGTGTGTGTGTGTGTGTGTGTGTGTGCGAGTGTGTGTGTGCGTGCGCATGTGTGCATGCGTAAGGTGTACAGAAGAGGGGAGAGAATTGGAAGAGAGAGAGCAACACTAATAGAAAGAGATGAGATAGATCCAGGTCCACCTCTAGAGGAGTTACTATAGCAACTTGATGTGGTCTTTGGGGATTTTAAGCTTATAAAAAATCCTCTTCTGCATTTCAAACGACATTGGCCCTGAGTTGTTTGTTATCTGCTGGAGTGGGTGGTGTGTTTCAGTGTGTCTTTAATGTATGTTTTTGTTTGTATGCATCTTTCAGTGAGTTCATTTGGATGTGCGTGCATGTATGTCCATGAAAATGTGTGTGTGTGTGTGTGTGTGTGTGTGTGTGTGTGTGTGTGTGTGTGTGTGTGTGTGTGTGTGTGTCTGTGTGTGTGTGTGTGTGTGTGTGTGTGTGTGTTGTGTGTGTGTGTGTGTGTGTGTGTGTGTGTGTGTGTGTGTGCTTGTGTCTTAAATGTATGCGTATATACACATGCCTTTCTGTGTGCGTTTATGCCCATTTGTACGTGTATGCGTTTGTGTGTGTTGACAGCGCCTGTCTCTTCACCTCCTTTCTGCCCCGTCTCCCAAGCCTTTTGCACAATCTTAACCTACCCAACCCCCCCATTGGCTACGGCCCCTTGTTACCTGCCAATCACAGCAGAGGGCCGGGGCCCGGGGTTCGACTGGCTGCGTCTCCCGTACACCTGTCAGCTGCCAGCCTTGCGGCGAGTGTCTCTATTAGGGTGGTTTTTTCGAGGCTGAAGCGTTACAGGCTGTTGTGTGTTGTGTCTGTTGTGCTGGGAGGTGTTTTGAGGGTACATTAGCATGGAGCCGAGACCGCTGACCCACGCTGAACCCCTCATCGTCACGGCAGCTTGTTTTGGTGCCGGGGATCTTGTTGTTGTTTCGCTGGCTCGCTTCAGAACGTTCCGGCAGGCGAGGCTGGGTTAAACGGATCAGGTTTTGCTGTGAGCAGAAATACACATGTTCCCCGGTACTGCACTCGCTGTTGCGTTTTCAGAAAAACCTGGTTTCATAACCTTTCTTTTTTTTGTTCTCATCAAAAGTACAAAATAGAGTCATTTTGTAAAGCGCCTCTCTAGCCTCTATTCCCTACCACCCGCTGTGATGTGGATTAGCCATCACAGGCTAGGGTTTCAAAAACCCATTAGTGACATCACAAGTGGGCGTACCCATCGAGCCGCTGAATGATGCAGAGGTCCATCAGGCTCACCATTTGGGACAGTCCACTGGGAAGACTGGCAAGGGGATGACTCCATCATACGATGGACAGACGAAGGGACTAGGGTAGATGCTCTGCTTGAGAGGGCCAATCAAAACCTCACCTGGTGGAGGTATGAGCCCGTTTATCATTAGCCTCATATTGAATTTCAACTGAGTCACATTGAAGGTTCATCTTGTGCTTAAATTCAGAAATGCCTCATTCAAATAGATGACTTACTAATGAAACTGCCCTATAATTGGGGGAAGCAACCGGAAGCTTTGCGGAATCCCAAACAGCGTTGCTATCAGCTAGGTTACCCTGGAAACCACATCGTTTTTATATCCAACACTGATTGGCTAAACCCGATGAATCATATACTCTCCATGTTTAGGTGGAAAGGGTTCATTATATTTATTTTAAAGAGATATTTGTGCCTCTAGGGATCAACAACAGTGAGAAAGACTGAAAATGGGTTAAAAGAAGGATGGATGGCATGTAGTCGAGGCATCTTGCCTCCGAGGTTGGCATACCCGTAGGACGAGCCGGTGAGCTCGGCATAACTTATCGAATCACTTTTCATGTCACTGTTTGCTCTCTTGTTTGCCGTGACAATGCAAATATTGTTGATGAGTGGGGAAGTGGTGACGATGGCTGGCCGCTTCCGATTGTTGACCTTGAAAAGTTTGATGCAATTTTCATATTCTTCAGTTTCTCAGCATTGTGACAGAAAATATCAGGAAAAGATAATGCGTTCATGTTTGATATTCAGCTGTGGCTGTTATTCTGTTGTCGCTAATGTGTTTCATTGATGTTTGATTTAGTTTCTGTGAGTCACATTAATTCATATGGTGTTAATGGAACTAGCAACACAATGATTTTCCTTTTCATATGGCTTTCTCCTCTTTCATTTCAGTGCATTTGGTCATACAAAGGGTTTGACAAATTGGATATTGGCAAAATAATGGGACTATGATTAGTGATTATGTTGGCACACATTTCATTCAATGTGAACTATGACTTTCGTTGCGTAAACCATTCATTCAAGCAATGCCTCCATCAAAGTGTCAGTGTCAAATTGTTAGAAAGCAATACACAAATTACGTAAGCAACACACAATCCCTGAATCACGATTGAACCAACATGAAAAACGATATCACACATACACACAAATACTAACTCATTTTGGGGATGGGATAGATAGAGGGGGAGAGTGAGAGAAAGATAAAAGAAAAAGGAGAGGGAGACAGAGAGCAGGGAGGTATAAAGGGAGAATAGGGTGGGAAGGAATAGGGAGATATATGAGAGAAAAGCGCAGAGTGGGAGAGAGGGGGGAGACAAAGAGAGCCAGGGAAAGAGAGATGAGGGGAGAAGAGAGAGAGGGAGAAGAGAATGAGAGAGAGAGAGATAGAGAAGAGAGAAGGAGAGAGGAGAGAGATAAGATTATGGAGAGAGATAGAGAGAGAGGATGAGAGAGTAGGAGATAGTATGAGAGAAAAGCGCAGAGCGGGAGAGAGGGGGGAGACAAAGAGAGCCAGGGAAAGAGAGATGAGGGAGAGAGAGAGAGAGAGAGAGAGAGAGAGAGAGAGAGAGAGAGAGAGAGAGAGAGAGAGAGAGAGAGAGAGAGAGAGAGAGAGAGAGAGGGAGAGGAAATATATAAGAGTTGATCGATTGGAGTGCACGTTAGAGGAGGGGGCAGATGTGATTATCTGGAGACAGATCAATGAGTTTGCCATGATAGCATTATAGCAGAACATTAACATATCAATACAGCTATATATTCCTTGCTTTGTTTAAAACAGTAAAACAGGCAATAGAACAATAACATTCTGCCATGTTAACAATAGACAGATAAACGATGATGAGTTGGCAGGGCCTGGTTTCTCTTCTTCAGTCTTTGGTCAATGGATAGTTGAAGGGCGGTAGAGCATGTTGTATCTATTATCCATCTATCCTCTGCTTCTACTCTGAGCCGTTTGTTATACTAATAAAACTCTGGTTTATCGGCCTATCAGGAGCTTGCGTGCTCTCGTCAACAAAGGTGTCACTAAAATCGTGAAAAAACAAGGGAAATAAGATATTTGCTCTTGTTGTTGCATTCATATGAAGAAAACAACAACATCAACAGACAAGCTTAAGACGAACTGTCTCTAAACAACATAAGCCAGAGTTATGCTTTTAATCAAGTCTCTTTGTTTCAGACCGTAAAGTAAACCACAAGAGATGGACTACAAACACAAACGGAAAAAGCTTTCAAAGCTGGTGAACTAAAAATGTATTTATAAACTATGATAAAAAACAGTTTTTATACCGTAGAAGACAAGGAGGAAGCTGAAAGGAAAACAACATGGCTCTAGGATATCTGCATTTGACCTCTGATTGAAGCCTCCATTCAAACTGGCATAATGAAGTGCAGACATTCAATATTCCAAGTTGCTCACACTTGTCCGAGATACTGGTTTGGGAAAATGATGAAAAACTGTGAAGCAGGCATGTAATTAACCAAGTCAAACACTTGCTAATATAATTTAGCCCCACTCCTATCTACCCCATTTCTTCATAAATAAATCAAGTGAAGAGCATTAATTTGCTAATTCACTTACAAGCGGGGCATGTCATCCTATGTGACTCACCGTTGTAATGGCAGGTTTTAAATTAGCCGCAGAGATTAAATTAAAGTAAAAGTTTATATTTCTTGCCACTTTGCATTTACATCGCACCCAGCGGTAAACGTTAATTTCAAATCAATTTCAGAATCAGGATTCTCAGCTAACACATTTTAACTCAAATTGCACTCATTACATTTTTTTCAGTAACACAGAACCTAATTATTTTAGACGGTCAATCTTAAGAGGCCCTTATCTCCAATTGAATTCTGTATGGTTTTCAATAGGTCTTGTATGACAAATTAGTCACTTAGAGACTTGTGTATAATAGTAAAATATGTATTGCATAGGGAATAATGTTGCACATATTCTTAATAATTTCAACAGCAACAGATTATTGATTTACTAATATTTTTAATTATTAATTCTAAAACTATAATTATGTAAATAATTATTATTTATACATAAAAGGTATATATATATATATGTAACCCATATGGAATATAGGGCTACTAAACCGTTTATTATTTAAAGATGCAATTGCATGAGTTCTCATAATTCCAGTAGCAAGAAATTATACGTGAGCACCCCGTTTCAAGGGGGTCACCTTGAACCATAACACAGGACAGACGGCAGGTATTAATGGTGCGTTCCAGAGCCCATCCAAACCAGTGGGACGTGGGACTTATCCTACCTCCAACTAAGAAAAGTGCACTGGAATGCCTGTCGAAGTGGAACATCCCACCGTCGAAGTGGAACATCCCACCGTCGAAGTGGAACCTCATACTATCAAACTGGGGGGTGATTGACCTACCCCCACTTCACCAAGTAGGAGCTAGCACAGTTCAGGTAGGATAAGTCCCACATCCCATACAGTGAAGAAGAACTCCAACAACATCAGCGGTCTGATCCTGTCATTGAGCAAGTTGTCAACATGTTAGAATCTGGAAATAAAGCGAGTCCAAACCTCATTCCTGACTCACTCGAGCTGAAGCTCTAAGAATGGAAGCGGTTGGAGTTGAAAAATGGTCTCGTCTATCAGAAGGGGACACCACTTACCAATTTGTGGTTCCCAAGTCTCAAAAGTCTACCATTCTCACATGTCTCCACGATGATATGGGCCACATGGGTTTGGATACAACCATCGACTTCGTCCGTTCAAGGTTCTATTGGCCGAAGATGACTATGGATGTAGAGAACACAATCAAATCATGTGGACGTTGTGTTAGGAGGAAAACGCCACCTGAAAAGTCAGCACCTCTTGTGAAGAATATCCAAACATCTCGTCCCATGGAACTTATATGCATGGATTATCTGTCCTTGGAGCCAAATAGTAGCAACACCAAAGACATCTTGGTCATAACTGATCATTATAGCAAGTATGCTGTAGCCATTAAAACAAAAGATCAGAAAGCTACAACAGTTGCCAAAAGTCTTTGGGAACAGTTTCTGGTGCACTATGGGTTTCCAGAGCGTCTACTGCGTGATCAGGGCAGGGACTTCGAGTCTCTCCGAGAGCTATACATCCTTGCTGGAATCACTAAAGTACGCACAAGTCTTTACCACTCAAGAGGAAACCCAATTGAGAGGTTCAACCGAACTCTCCTGGGCATGTTGGGAACCTTAAGAGAAAGGGAGAAAAGTCACTGGCGTGACCATGTAAAGTCACTAACTCATGCCTATAACTGCACCAAGAATGATGTCACCGGGTTCACCCCATATGAGTTGTTGTTTGGGCGCCAGCCTAGGCTGCCAGTGGACATTGCATTCTGTTTGCCAGAAAAAGAATGTCATCTTCAGCCCATCTTCAAGAGAGCTATCAGATTGCAACAAAAAACTCCCAAAATATTGCTGAACGGAACAAACGCTGATTCGACAGAGCAGTAAGAGAATCAACACTAGAAGAAGGTGACCAAGTGTTAGTAAGGAACCTGCGCTTGATTTTCAAAAGCTTTATTTTGTATCAAATGTCAATGTTTTATGATGAAAGGCATTACAAATTGCTCATCTATTTAACCCACACCAACTCCCTTCGTGAGTCATTAGTGTTTAACTTCTTAAGGACCTGGACTGATGCTAGCATCCTTTATGCCCATTCCGGCTAAGACCACGGGTGCTATATATAATAAACAATTACGGGCAGATAAAGTATTACTTTTGAGCTGTGTGTAGCTTATATAACACTTTTTATTTCCAAACTGTAATAACCACATCTAGTAGCATGGATATCAAAATGAAATAATGAACCCGGTCCTTCTCTCAGATTAGGACTAATGCAAAAGGTGATAAAATTACTATAATTATCAAACACACAGAAAGTGGACAGGGGTTACGCACCACAGTACATGATAACACCCTGATAATATCCTGTAGTATTATAATAATCATAATTATGGTCCAGAAACTGCTACAGGGAGACCTATTGGGGCCGTTATCCAAGCAGAGATCGTTGGTCGCCGAGCGAGCAGCCTATTCATTTATTCCCACCTTCTGTTTGACTGGCAAAGAGTGCTTTGGAACTGTTCTAATGTCCTTTAGCCTGGCAACACGCTGTGTGTGTGTGTGTGTGTGTGTGTGTGTGTGTGTGTGTGTGTGTGTGTGTGTGTGTGTGTGTGTGTGTGTGTGTGTGTGTGTGTGTGTGTGTGTGGATGTGTGTGTGTGTGTGTGTGTGTGTGTGTGTGGTGTGTTGTGTGTGTGTGGATGCACTGTGTGTGTTTATGTGGATGCACTGTGTGTGTGTGTGTGTGCGTGTGCGTGTACGTGGCTGCACTGTGTCTCCCCATCAGGACAGCAGGCGAGGACCGTCTGTAGTCAGTAATTAGGGGTTTGACTCGGAGCCAAAAGTTCCATGGGTTCAAACGAGAAAGGCCTCAGTCTAATGTTGATTTCGTTGAGATCCGAGATGCCCCCCCTCCCTTATCCGAATGAAATCCATCTAAAAATGTCTCAAATTCGCTAAGGATGACCGCATTTGCTTAAATTGCCTTCATAGTGAATCGTAATCATAGACAAAGTCCTACCAAGTTCTGGTGTTTTTGGCAAATGTGTACTTAAAGGTTGGGAATGGGACTTAGAAAACGCCAGCAGATTTTGAAAATACACAACTCAAGTGGTCCTACCCCCTCTCCTTCAACGCTGACTCTGACTCCACCCATTCCAAGTACATGGACGCGCATTCATGCACGAGAGAGCGAGTCATAAGCTAGTTAGCTAGCTTCAGTAGCTACCGCAGGATAACAACAAACATAAGCTTGCTCTGGGTCACAAGATTTGAGTATGTGCACGAAGTTCCACAGATGATTGACTTGTTTAATTTTCATGTCAGTACTTCTAACTCAGTGGCTGTAAGTGGGTTATGATAAGGATTTCAAGTAATTTTTCCAAAATGGCCAAAAAAGAGAATTCCATTTGTCTGGAGAACAGGGGTTCCTAACTATTTGTTTGAATTCTGGACAGCAATTTTAGTATGACTTCTGAACGACACACCACGATGTGTCGTTTGTGTTGTATAATTTTATAAAACCATACAATTTGTTTTTATAAATGTATATATAGACCTGCCCAGTTAATGTCTATGTGTGAGCAAAACTGCATTCAATTGGTGGATGTCATAATTCACTTGTCAAAGATGCAAATAATAAACTGGATTGATTAGTAAACTGGATTGATATCGAAATATCATATCAATAAATGAGATCTCTGCTGGATTCCTGTTTTTACTCGATGTTAGGGGAGTGTCTTATGACAATGTTGACATGTGAGCAAATATAAGGACCGTTACTTTGATTAAACTATGTATTTCTCTGGGTTTGGACATTGTTGGAAACAATTTGGGATAATGCTTAGCACACAGATTATCAAAATATTTAACATGGGTCTAGTCATTATTAGATATTTCAATGTGGAAATGCAGGAATGTCAAAGGAGATGTGTGTCAGTTGCAGAGGTGAAATTATGAAACATTATGAAGAATTAAATAACAAAGTATGTATTCAGGATAACAAATTGTCAATCTTTTGTTCTCATTCTTATATTCTAATGTTTGAACTGGCTTGAAAAAGGGGTGGGTATGATAACCCTTCGATAGCCTACTCCGTTTGGGTCGTTATTGACTAACATTTTGACATGTTATTCATGCAGGCTCCAAAATTTGAATTACAATTTAGTTTTTTCAAATGCCAGAGTGGAAAAATATGCCACACAGGCATTTGTTTTAATACGTAACCCTGACACCTGCACTGGGTCAAATGGTCCAAACAATCGCCCATTAGCTGGTGCGGAAGTTTACTTTCGGAGCCTAAATGCTATCGCATTTTCTTTCTTTATATATCCCTCATTTACCATGAACCAACACACTATCCAGTGACGTCCAACTGGTAGCGAGGCACTTACAACCTAAAATAGTTTCCTCACAAGCAACAACTCTGCCACAAAAGGTTTTTGCCCAGCCAGGCTTGTATTTCGCATCAACAACAATATTTTAATAAAAATAACGAGAAACTGCTATTTCTAAATTGCACGAATGTGGTGCGAATGTGGAGGCCTAAATCAGTTTTGGCGTCATCAGTGCAATATTACCGTCTCACATCTTGAGTGGAAATTGTTATGTGTCTGTGTCTCTGTGTGTGTGTCTCTCTCTCTCTCGCTCTCTTAATATTCCCTCTATCTCTCTTTTCCTAATTCCTTCCCTAATTCTTTTTATATCTATTCTCTTTCCGTCTGAGTGGGACTGCCAGATCTGTTGCAGTACCATCATTACACTGTCTGGGTTATGTGTTGTGTGAGTTCTATTTAAAACCCGGGGTCCCACATTAAATATAGCATCACAGTGAATAGAATAATATAAGAACAAAAGCACCATTTTCCCCCACTGCTTCCAATTGCCATAACAATAGCTGTAATTATCCGGATAAAACATGTCTAAATCACCAGTTGAATTCACTTGCCAGCAATGCACGCGTCTGATTCACTGATCTGAACCTGTCATCTCACACACCTGCTTCAGAAGACCTGGTTCGAACATAAAAGGTGCCTCCTTCCAGCCTCAGCAGTCTGAACAAGGAGTGCTTTACATCATCCATGTTTTATCAGCACGGCTGGTGGACCTTCTCTGTGCCGGAGTGTAAACACGTGACGGCCTTTAAAAAAGAGCCTCATTACAGCGTCGGCTCTCTGAAGCACATCCACCCTGGGGCCATTGTGGGAGGTGCTGTTCATACCTGCAAAAACAAACACTCTCGACACACACACACACACACGCACACACGCACACGCACACGCACACACACACACACACACACACACACACACAGGCTCTGGGAGGTCTGACTCCACAGTGACCCCATGACCATGTTACGGACCATATTAATTTATCTCTATATGTCTGCGTGTGTAGGA
>OLKM01000498.1:134146-136946 GCA_900291075.1 Melanogrammus aeglefinus | reverse complement strand
AAACAGAGCGACTATCAACACCGGCATTCGGCATGACAATGAAATAATCCTAGGTTACCCGGTTACTAATTCGTAACGGATGCACAAATATCTAGCAATCAAGATGTTAACCACCAAATAATCTCAATTGCCCATTTTGTTTAATCGAGGGACATTTAACCAAGCGTTTAGGTTTGAATAAATTTGCGTAATTTGTACAACTGAAAGAAGAGCCATTCCAGTCGGACGCACAACAACAACAACAGACCCTTAAGTCTCAAGGTCGACGCCACACATGTAAATCTGTTCCCTCCAACCTCCCATATCCGGACCCGTGGAACCAGGGCTCCTGCATACAGTCCTCTAAAGAGCAGGTGCCGTTCTTTGTGTGAGAAAATTAAGTAGGATCTCAACGGATATAATTCCCTCTCAGCCGTTTGACTGAATCATAAATCCATATAAAAGGTGGGGGTATTAGGGAGATTGCTTTTCTATTCAAATGATTCCCGTTCTGTTCTCTGCCAAAGGCCCAGACCAAATCACCTTCTGGACTAATCAAGCATTAAATCCTGTTTTAGAGGTACTCAGAAGATATCTTTATACTGCTCCAGTTCGTAAAACTAAAACGGTAATTTTTCTGTGGCTGCACACTAAACACTTGAGAAGATACCGGTTGTTAAATGTTTTTCTCTCTCTCGTTGTTGTTGTTGTTGCTGCTATTGTGTAAGTGAGGGGTGTGTTTGAACCATAAGGTAAGTGGGAGATGAGAGAGGGAAGGACCCTTACACAACAATGTGTGAACCACATGAAATACCAGCGGGAATCAAAGCATTTACCGTGACACTTTTATAGCACTGACCAGCATGTTGGCAACGCATCATTCTACCATGTTGAACCTCTCTCTCTCTCCCTCCCATTCCCTCTCTCTCACTCTCTCTTTCCGTCTCTCTCTCTCTCTCTCTCTCTCTCTCTCTCTCTCTCTCTCTCTCTCTCTCTCTCTCTCTCTCTCTCTCTCTCTCTCTCTCTCTCTCTCTCTCTCTCTCTCTCTCTCTCTCTCTCTCTCTCTCTCTCTCTCTCTCTCTCTCTCTCCCCATTTCTCTTTTACATCTTGGCTTCTTTCGCATGGCCTGTCCTCCAATATTGCCAAATGACAGTTAAGCGAAAATGAATCATCACCACTTTTCATTGAAGAACATAAAATCCACACTAGATAAAGTCCTCTTTACCTAATGGCAGCCGACAACCGTACACGAATAAACAACATTTGATTTGTTGCCACTTTGTTTTTAAATAATTTGATTAGAATCAGTTGATGTGTTCGGAGACAGATTAGCCTATTTCCTAGCGCGGCTTCCCGTCATGAATTGCTTTGTAGCTAGGAGTCCAGAGAGGAAGAATGTTCTGGAACAAGGGTTTAATTCCATGATTAGTGCCTTGAGCTGTCTTTATCTCTCCATTCATCTCTCTCTCTCTCATCCTCTCTCCCTCATATACAGTATACCTCTTTCTAATTCACACCATCTCCCTTCCTCCCTCTCTCTCCCTCGTACACCTCCAACTCATCCACACACTCTCAGTCCATTTCCCTTAGCTCTCTCCCCCTCTCCCCCACTGTCTCCGGCTGGCGCCCCCTCTCTGTCACTCTGTCACTAGACGTCTGCCAGGAGATACAGTTAAATAAAATATGAGGGACTGGGTTATGGGACTTGTCAATCAGTCATTCATCCATAACCTTCCTCCTCTCAGCCTCTTCCTCCTCCCTTCGTTTTATTTATCATTCTCTGTTGCCAGCTCTCCCTCCTCTCTCTATCCCTCATTCATTTATTTCTCCTCCCCAACGCAAGGTCTCTCTTTCTCTCCCCTTTGCGCTGTGTCTCTGTCTCTGTCTCTGTCTCTGTCTCTCTCTCTCTCTCTCTCTCTCTCTCTGTCTCTCTCTGTCTCTCTCTGTCTCTCTCTGTCTCTCTCTGTCTCTCTCTCTCTCTCTCTCTCTCTCTCTCTCTCTCTCTCTCTATCTCTCTCCCTCTCTTTCTGACTGTTTATCTGACTCTCTCTCTCAAATTCAAATTCAAAAAAGCTTTATTGCCATGACTATTGGTAAACCAAACAGTGTTGCCAAAGCATTACGGATAGAACGTCAGAACAATATGTACATATATCAACCTGTTACAATATAACATAACAGACAGATGTACATATAGAATTAATAGTAAAAAAAGAAACAAAAAAGATTGGCATTCAATTAATGAAATGAAAAGCTACATAAAACACATTATAGGTTACTAATAATCAGTAATCAATCAAATAGTGAGGCCTGGTGTAGAATGTCATCGTCTTATTTTGTGGCAAGCTGAAATAAATAAAATTAAATAAATCTCTCTCTGTATTTTTTTATGGGTTTATGGTTAAACTCTCCGTTCCTGTCCTCTCCTCTCCTCTCCTCTCTCCTCTCCTCTCCTCTCCTCTTCTCTCTTCCTCTCCTCTCCTCTCCTCTCCTCTCCTCTCCTCTCCTCTCCTCTCCTCTCTCCTCTCCTCGTCTCTCCTCTTCTCTCCTCACCTCTACTCCTCTCCTTCCATTTATCTCTTCTCACCGCTCAGGGTATTCAGAGAGTTTAGCCACCTGAACGTTCTCCTGCTCACTACTGGACGTGTTGCTGAATTCCTCCGTGGATGTTCCTAGCCAACATTTACATAAACCTGTTCCTTAAACTTTCCTCTTATCTCTCTGTCCCTACCTCTGTCCCTACCTCTGTCCCTACCCCTACCCCTCTCTCTCTCTCTCTCTCTCTCCCTCTCTCCTCTCTCCTCTCTCCCCCTCTCTCCC
>OLKM01000498.1:46646-129146 GCA_900291075.1 Melanogrammus aeglefinus | reverse complement strand
CCCTGTCACACACTCAAACAAAGAGTAACCTTGAACCTGGTAAAGTACTCCACCATTTACTCATCATCTTCTGGACATCGCCCCCCCACTGAGATGAATCGCCCGTTCCCCCCGCCCTGAGTCCCTGCTCTGTCCTGCAGACAGAACAGACAGTGACGGTGTGTCCTGTCAGGTCGGCCCACAGACCTTCCCTGGGCCGGGGATCAGACACCCATGGCCCTCTCACTAATGGCATACGGCTTACAGTCAAGACCCAAAAATAGATTGTACTATAAAACTGAAATCACATTCTACACAACATACGGCGTCAGTTCGTTTCTGGGATATAAACTTACATATTTATGGGACAAAGTGAGTAAGATGGGGTGATTTAGGTATTATTCAACAACTATTTACCATCATCGATAATCGATCGTTGTGTAAACTCCTGAGAACAAAAAACACACTCTACCAAAACGTTTCCAACCCCTGGTCCAGCCAAGCTGCCTCCAGCACAGACCACATCCAGTACAGACCACATCCAGCACAGACCACATCCAGTACAGACCACATCCAGTACAGACCACATCCAGCACAGACCACATCCAGTACAGACCACATCTAGTACACACCACATCCAGTACAGACCACATCCAGTACACAGACCACATCCAGTACAGACCACATCCAGCACAGACCACATCCAGTACAGACCACATCCAGTACAGACCACATCCAGCACAGACCACCTCCAGCACAGACCACATCCAGTACAGACCACATCCAGTACAGACCAAATCCAGCACAGACTTCCTTCAGTACAGACCACATCCAGTACAGACCACATCCAGCACAGACTTCCTCCAGCACAGACCACATCCAGTACAGACCACATCCAGTACAGACCACATCCAGCACAGACTTCCTTCAGTACAGACCACATCCAGTACAGACCACATCAGACCACCTCCAACACAGACCACATCCAGTACAGACCACATCCAGTACAGACCACATCCAGCACAGACCACATCCAGCACAGACTTCCTTCAGTACAGACCACATCCAGCACAGACTTCCTTCAGTACAGACCACATCCAGTACAGACCACATCAGACCACCTCCAACACAGACCACATCCAGTACAGACCACATCCAGTACAGACCACATCCAGCACAGACCACATCCAGCACAGACTTCCTTCAGTACAGACCACATCCAGTACAGACCACATCCAGCACAGACTTCCTTCAATACAGACCACATCCAGTACAGACCACATCAGACCACCTCCAACACAGACCACATCCAGTACAGACCACATCCAGTACAGACCACATCAGACCACCTCCAACACAGACCACATCCAGCACAGACCCAACAGAGGTGCCCATCACAAGTGTTAGAAAAAAGGCAAAAAAACAAAACGTCTGAAAATACTCTGTGTGCGTCATCGGCAGTGGAGGAATTCCCGGGGGCTCCTCGTGTTGCGAGGTATGAGTCAGACATCCAGGATCAGATGTGAGGTAACGTATAGGGGGGAGCCTCATAGCACAGGCAACCCTTTATCTTCTGATACAGCTCCGTCATCCTGACATCATCTGCGAAGCAGACCGGCCGTTGAACTCGACTGATCTAGGCTCCCCTGGGGTTTTCAAAGAGCCTCGTGATAATCCTGGTTTGCGTGATTAGTATGATAGCTCAGAGACACAGATATAAAGCAAGATGGAGAGGTAAGTGTGTGGGGGAGATGAGAGATAGGGCTCAGAACATCGAGGGGTTAGTGTGTGTGTGTGTAGGTGTGGATTAAAGATATGACTAAGAACATAGAAGGGTTAGTGTGTGCGGAGGATTAGAGATAGGGATCAGTCCATGGAGGGGTTAGTGTGCGTGGGGAAGAAGAGCTAGCCTCAGAACAGACAGGGGTTAGTCTGTGTGGGGAGGTAGAGCGAGGCCAAGAACAAGAGAGATACTCGATAGTAGTAGCCTACTCTACTCGGTAGTGGCCAACTTCTACTCAGTAATGGCCTTCTTTGACTTGGTTTGCTCTTGGGACAACTGGGAGAGCCTGGAAAATAAAATAACTTTTTTGAGTCTAGGAAGTGTTCATGTTATTCCCATTCTACGTTTTTGGGCAAACAATAAGTTGATTTTTTTCCCCATCAAACTCCTCCAGCTATTTTGATAATAAAATCGTTAGGCTATTTTGGGTCACTTTGTTCCACTGGTTGTCAGTGATGGTTACCACAAATAATATTCACAGGTGAGTAGTGAAAAGGCTGTGTGAAGGCTGTAGGATAGCTTAATCAACTTGTAACTGGAAGGTGGCTGGGTGCAACAGCGGCCTTAACTGCACTCACTCTTTTCAGAGCCATTCATGAAAACATTGAGGAAAGAGGCGTGATATTTTAGGGACTCCTGCATTTTTTTTTTTGGAATAAATATTTAACCAGAAACAAAAATATGAGCAACAGCTTCTTCAACTGCATTTGCCCTTTACAGACTTACAATACTGACAAAGGAGAAGCAACTTTTTGGAAAATACTTTTGTGTCCATTGTGTAAGAACGTATTTAACTAGCATTTAACTAACTTGTCAGCTGTCACTGAGCTGAACTGCTGTCGCTGACACAAAAACAGTTCATAGCCAATCAGATGAGTGCAAACCTACATCTACTGTATCTGTGCTTTCAACCGGAGGTGGTGGATGTTTGGCAATAGACAGAACATACTGTATCAGGGTTAGTATTGGGAGGTAGTGGATGTGAACGTAAGGGTTAGTATTTAGAGTTACTGGATGTGAACATAAGGGTTAGTATTTAGAGGTAGTGGATGTGAACATAAGGGTTAGTATTTGGAGGTAGTGGATGTGAACATAAGGGTTAGTATTTGGAGGTAGTGGATGTGAACATAAGGGTTAGTATTTAGAGTTAGTGGATGTGAACATTAGGGTTAGTATTTAGAGGTAGTGGATGTGAACATAAGGGTTAGGATTAGGAGGTAGTGGATGTGAACATAAGGGTTAGTATTTGGAGGTAGTGGATGTGAACATAAGGGTTAGTATTTAGAGTTACTGGATGTGAACATAAGGGTTAGGATTAGGAGGTAGTGGATGTGAACATAAGGGTTAGTATTTGGAGGTAGTAGTGGATGTGAACATAAGGGTTAGTATTTAGAGTTAGTGGATGTGAACATAAGGGTTAGTATTTGGAGGTAGTGGATGTGAACATAAGGGTTAGTATTTGGAGGTAGTGGATGTGAACATTAGGGTTAGTATTTAGGGTTAGTGGATGTGAACATTAGGGTTAGTATTTAGGGTTAGTGGATGTGAACATTAGGGTTAGTATTTAGAGTTAGTTGATCTGAGGACATAAAGGGGTTTGCTAGGAGCTCGCGGACGTGTAAAGGCTGCAGGATTGCTTTGAATAAAAGCGCTAAGTAACAAACATTGCTAAATATTAAGGCATGGATGTGGATGGGTTGGTGTGGAGTTGATTGGGGGCTGAGATGTATGGAGGAAAAAGTTTTGCATCCCTCTGAGTGCTCTGCCTAGTCGCGGTGTCGTGTCCCATTAAAAGTGAAATAATAATGATAAACAAACAAATTCCAGAATAATGACTCATGCTCGTGTCATTTCGATGATTTATGTGTGTGTGTGTCTCTGGAGCCAAGGCAGGATTCCCCCTCCAGTTCCACCTGTCGCTCTGTTTGTCTTTCTATGACTCATCCCTCTCTCTCTCTCTCTCTCTCCTCTCTCTCTCTCTCGCTCCCTCTCTTCCTCCATCGCTCTGTCACTCACTCTCCTTATCTTTCTCTTCATCTCTCCTCTCTGTAGTTGTCAGAGTTGTGTGTCCATCTGTCAATTATCACTATTCTCCCTCTCCCCCTCTTCCTCCCTCTCCCCCTCCCTGCCACCTTTTCTCCCTCCCCCTCCCTCTTCCCCCCTCCCTCCTCCCTCTCTCCCTCCCCCCTCTTCCTCCCTCTCTCCCCTCTCTGCCACCTTTTCTCTCTCCCCCTCCCTCTCCCTCTCCTCCCTGAACTCTCTCCCTCTCCCCCTCCCTGAACTCTCTCCCTCTCCCCCTCCCTGAACTCTCTCGCTCTCCCCCTCCCTGCCACCTTTTCTCTCTCCCCCTCCCTGCCCTCTCTCTCTCTTCTCTCTCTCTTCTCTCTGCTCTCTCTCTCTCTCTCTCCGACTCTCTTTCTCCCTCTCTCTCTCTCCCTCTCTCTCTCTCTCTCTCTCTCTCTCTCTCTCTCTCTCTCTCTCTCTCTCTCTCTGAGGTGTATGTCTCTCGTCCGCTGTCTCATCCTTGTTAGATACGCTCCAACAGCGATAGCTTTGTGCCACCTGCCTGTGATGTCCGTCCACCCAGAGGTCAGGGAACGCTACCGGACAGATGGACACGTCCATCTGTCCGGTGATGTCTCACCTGGGCGCTGGTTCGATTCCCCGGCGGCGACTCCATTAGACTAAAATGTGATCCTTGTTACCGTGGACACACACAGACACACACAGGCATTGACAGGAAGAAGACATTTTCATGGTTTGTTGATACGTGCGAGGGCTAGGCATGTATACACACACACAGAGACGCACCCACACAAATATGCATGTGAGTGCACACTCACACACTAAAACTCACACACACACAAACACACCAACTTCCAAGGGTAAGATTCACATTGGTGAATTTAGTTCTCACCTTTTCTATGCCTTTGAATATGTTCTGCCTTTTCCTCTACTGCCTCGCCTGTCATTCTCCTTCCTCTTTCACCCTACAAAGAACCTATTTTCATTTGTTCAAACGTCATGGTCGGTGTCTGCGTTTGGGTCCTTAGGGCCAGGGTGTGACACGCCTCACTGGAATCCAGGGGCAATTCTGGGATTTGGCCATTAGGACTGGCTAAAATGACACTGGGGTACATCCAGAAAGTGGATGCTATGATAGGGTTATATCTTACACATCCATGGGTTATAGGATTTGGTTTGCATCTGCCCATTGTTCCTTAGACTCCTTCCATATGCTTGCATTCATTCAGTTTTCCCTAAAAGTGTGGATGATGACAAAATACGAGTGGTTACCTGAATTTCAGGACAAAAATGAAATACCGCTAAATAACCTAAACTCGCCCCAGGGCTAGCTTAAGGGGCTCATCAAACAGGACAGCATTTTTTTTTCACCTATGGTGCAACGTAACTTTGCTGAGCTCCTCCACACAGGTGAGGAGCTCTCACACACACACACACTCCTCCTCCGCCTTTCGCTTCTTCACAGTGCGTAAACGTTCAAATTTCTTCCACTTTGGGCCCTGGATGGAGAGCAACGCCGCTCGTCAACCAAAGAAGACACGATGCGTTGTCTGACAACACTAGTTTATCCCAAAATGAAAGCAATTGTACAAGCCTGGCGCCTTGCCGAGCAGTTGAAAGGAGTTTCAATGCTTCAAACGGCACAAGCACTGCCAAAACTGCCTCTGTTGCAACGCGGTTCTATTGGAACAGCTCCTGCCTCAGAGTTTGCATACATGCTTACCATAAAGCCTGGTCAGTTCTGTGCGGTCGGCCCCTACTAACAGAGTAAGCGTACATATGTACCCTAAAGCCCAGTCAGTTCTATGCGATCAGCCCCTAACTCACAGAGTTAGCATACAGTCGTACCCTAAAGCCAAGTCTGTTGAACCGCGGTTCTGTGTGATTAGTTCTTTACTCACAGAGTTAGAACACGTACGTTTCCTAAAGTCGTGTCTGTATGGACGTGGCTCTGTGCGATTGCCTCCGTGTCCACTGAGGTAGCATAAATCAAACCTTAAAGCTTAGTCTGATGCTACGTGGCTCTGTTTGACCAGCCCCTTCCGCTCAAAGTGATAGTATACCCTGTCCGCATGTAAGCTAAGTCTGCGCCGCGGTTGGAGGTTGTCAGCGACCCGCGCAACCTAGAGTCCCTCCGAGGCTCCCGGTTCCCTCCGTCACATGTCAATGACATGGCGTTTTCTAATGATCGTACTGCGGTGACCCACAAATATGATTAAGAGACATTCACCAAGGGACTGTCCCTTTAAGGGAAAGGGTTACGTAACACAGGTTGCGGTTTTAACCTGGGGTCCCCGTTTGACCCCACTGGCGTTTGATGTGAAGTTATATTGAACTGGAGAGTAAAGCCGACTCGACGCATCTCTGTCTCTTGTCTCCTCATTTATTGCACTCCACAGTACAAAGTCTGTTGGTGGCGAAGAAGTTAAAGCTGCGTCACGTTTTGAACGACACACGTTTTTCCATCTAGTTTCGACTGTGTTTTTGGATTGTCGGTGCCGTTAAAGTAGTGAACGATTATTAACGCTACTTCAATGGCGCCGACAAACTAAAACTACAGTGGAACCTAGATGGAAAAAGTGTGCGGCTTTTACTTCCTCGCCGCCTGCAGTTTGTTACGTACGATCAGTCAAAAACGCCATGCTAATTCCCATAGACATTTGACCGAGGTCTATTGTTTCCCTATGGAGGAATCTCCCCTGCTGAGCCCCAACGGACATGAACTCCCCGCAACGCCCCAGCGTGAGGGGACGGGATCACTGCAGAAGGATGACGCCTCAGGGTCGGAGGGGAGTGATGGATGGTGGGTAACGTAGCGCTTTCATTTACCTGTAAAGGTCATCTCCGAGAAGGAGCCGTTTTAAATCGACCGCAGTAGTTAAAGTGTTCAGTAAGTCCACGTGGTACTTATTTAATCCTCCCAATTAGATTGTTCCATGTGGGGAGGACGCCGGGGAGAGGATTAGTGCAAGGAGCTGATAAATAGGGAAGGTAAAGAATTGCCGAGATTCGGCGGGGCACTTCATCGTAAGAACACAGTTCTTAGGGTTTTGGGAGTGCTATGAATGTCACACATGTACAGATCCAGAGCATTTGTAGCTAATATGATGTTTATTGATCATCATGGAGCATATCAATCTCAAACTAATTTTGTTTAATTAATGCAACACCTTTACAAATTAAAGTGGAAAAATTAAAGAAATCATGTCGCCACACATGAATGGATGTGTCATTAATTATACTTTAGATAAGTATTTAAAAAACAATTTGGAGCAAAGATTTTACATCACATCAGAAAACAACAGCATTGATACAGAAACCTTGGTCTTAATTATACATTTTCAAGAGATACGTAGGCTAGCCTTAAGCTCCCGTTTCAGCCTCACGGACGCATTAAACAAGAAGACAATTATTTTTGTCTGAGGAGAGTTTTATTTCTCTGTAGCAAAAACTTTGCAAATTGCAATGAAAATTCAGGGCTAAACATTCCTTAACCTTTGTAAACAGATATAACTTAATGCACTACATTATCATCCGCCTTCAGCTTCGATGGATGTTTCCTCTGTAAACAAATGTAGCAATGCGTATAAGTTAATGCACTACATTATCATCCGCCTTCAGCTTCGATGGATGTTTCCTCTGTAAACAAATGTTTTAATCAGTATGTAAATCAACGCTATGTTCAACACAGGGCATTTACAATATTAACATTCATAGCTTAAATTCAAATCATATTTTGTCTTTTACATTATATGAATTGACAGTACTGAGCGCCGTCCAATATGGTAATACGTTGACTCTGCATAGGAAAGCATACCTCATACAACCCCATTTCAAGTGTGTATACGAAAGCATACCTCATACAACCCCATTTCAAGTGTACTATGACTTTAACATTCACACAGTTGTTCATTTTGAAGTAACTGTATGGATTCATATCCCTATTTACATTCAAACAGGTTGCCATTTGAATGGGACATCATTCTCTAACAGTGTTGATATGTGATTTAAATATACTGCCATGAAACCGCCACCACAGCATGGCGCTCGTAACACAAGAGCTGTAATAGCGACGAGAGTAATAAAATCAAGGGGCTAAGCTAAATGTCCTCTGGTTAAACGTCAATGGTTATCTCATTAAATGGTGAGTAAGACCCCTGTTTAATTTAAAAAAAAGTTCTAATAACTGTTTGATGGACGCCGTGAAGACGATGAGGATGCGAGAACCGCCGTGGATTCCTGATAACTGGAACCCTCGTGTCGCATTATATTAACCCTTACCTAGCATTATATTAACCCTTACCTAGTATTATATTAACCCTTACCTAGTATTATATTAACCCTTACCTAGTATTATATTAACCCTTACCTAGTATTATATTAACCCTTACCTAGTATTATATTAACCCTTACCTAGTATTATATTAACCCTTACCTAGTATTATATTAACCCTTACCTAGTATTATATTAACCCTTACCTAGTATTATATTAACCCTTACCTAGTATTATATTAACCCTTACATTAACCCTTACCTAGTATTATATTAACCCTTACCTAGTATTATATTAACCCTTACCTAGTATTATATTAACCTTACCTGTATTTACATTAACCCTTACCTAGTATTACATTAACCCTTACCTAGAGTATTTATTAACCCTTACCTAGTTATATATTAACCCTTACCTAGTATTATATTAACCCTTACCTAGTATTATATTAACCCTTAACCTAGTATTATATAACCCTTACCTAGTATTATTATTAACCTTACCTAGGTTATATATTAACCCTTACCTAGTATATATATTAAACCCTTACCTAGTATTATAATTAACCCTTACATTAACTCTTACCTAGTAATTCATATTACTAACCCTTAACCTAGTATTATATTAACCCTTACCTAGTATTATATTAACCCTTACCTAGGTATTTATAATTAACCCTTACCTAGTATTATATTAAACCCTTACCTAGTATTATATTAACCCTTACCTCTAGTATTATATTAACCCTTACCCTAGTATTATATTAACCCTTACCCAGTATTATATTAACCCTTACCCAGTATTATATTAACCCTTACCTAGTATTATATTAACCCTTACCTAGTATTATATTAACCCTTACCTAGTATTATATTAACCCTTACCTAGTATTACATTAACCCTTACCTAGTATTATATTAACCCTTACCTAGTATTATATTAACCCTTACCTAGTATTATATTAACCCTTACCTAGTATTATATTAACCCTTACCTAGTATTATATTAACCCTTACCTAGTATTACATTAACCCTTACCTAGTATTATATTAACCCTTACCTAGTATTATATTAACCCTTACCTAGTATTATATTAACCCTTACCTAGTATTATATTAACCCTTACCTAGTATTATATTAACCCTTACCTAGCATGCAGCGCTGGCAACCAACGTTAGCAATGCCATGCATTTTTATATGATGCTCTTCCCACTTCTTTTGACGAACACATCTTACTTTGGTATTACATTAACTCTTGCCTCTCAGTGATTATATTAAACCTTACTAGTATTATATTAACCCTTACCTAGTATTATACTTAACCCTTACTAGTATTATATTAACCCCTTAACTAACCCTAGTATATTAACATTAACGCTACCATCACCTAGTATTATATTAACGCCATACCTATATTACATTAGCCCTTACCTAGTTTATTAACACACTTACTGCTACCTAGATGTGTTACTATCCTTTAAGCTCTTCTTACCCTAGTGTTAATTATTAACCCTTACCTAGTATTATATTAACCCTTACCTAGTATTATATTAACCCTTACATTAACCCTTACCTAGCATGCAGCGCTGGCAACCAACGTTAGCAATGCCATGCATTTTTATATGATGCTCTTTCCACTTCTTTCGACAAACACATCTTACATTGCATAATGATGCTGTTTCCTTTTCGGCTCTTGTAACCAAAGTGGTCCATCATGTAAGGCCAGGGGTTCACTTCGGTTTTACCATCAGCTGTACTATTTTCTATATCGTCTCTGCGGTCGTCTGTTTCCATGATCGTCGTTGGTGTATTTGATTTTGGCGCAAGTTTGTTCTCCTCTCCTCCCTTCCAATGCAGTAGTTTCCGGTGTTGTCCCGTAAATATAAAAGCTGTCCACGATTTTTATTTTATTTTCTTTCCTTTTTTATTTTAACTCAGTAACGCGGGTGATATAAAATGTAGCGAATTACAATACTTCAAAATAAACTCCAGATACTTCAAAATAGATTTTAAAAAACACTTAAAAAATTACCCCTGATAACAAGAGCAGGCAGCGTCCATACTGGTGTGAGAGAGAGAGAGAGAGAGAGAGAGAGAGAGAGAGAGAGAGAGAGAGAGAGAGAGAGAGAGAGAGAGAGAGAGAGAGAGAGAGAGAGAGAGAGAGAGAGAGAGAGAGAGAGAGAGAGAGAGGGGAAGAGAATGAAGCATTGAAAACCATATAGAAACATTTGTACTTGTCTTGCACTACCCTCTGTGGCCATAAAGAGAAGTTCAACTCGCCAAACATAGTCCCCTGTGGGAAAGCGTCGTTCCTTTTCATGGAACACAACGGGTTCGAGTTCTGAGTTTGAACCCAGACGTCTGCAGCCTACCCTTCAGGCGCCCTTGAGCCAGAGCACCTCCTGGTCCTCTATTCTGGGTCCCTTTGGGTGACAGCAGCTCATGAATTGGAAAAAGGAAAGGTTGGCTTACTGACCTCACAGTATAATAGTTAATAGAACATAACACCAATGAACACTATTCAATGGACCACAACAAGCGATCTCTGTAGATGTTGTAACTCTCAGAGCCACTCATGTGGCTCTGTTTGGCCTGAGGTAGGTTTTAGCCTTGAATAATGTATTGAAACAAATTAAAATAACATGTTTTCTTTTGTTTCTTTTCGAAACCTTCCTTTTGGTCCGAGCCAATGCTAGAAAAGCAAGGCTCTAAACCTTTGCAACCTTTATATGGTGGACTCTTTTTTATAAAAGTATGTCAATATAGCGTCACAGACTAGTGTCCACAAAGTTTACCTGCTCCTAAAACACAAATTCAAATTCAAACAATTGCGACGGATGTCAAAGGAACGGTATTTTAAGACCTGGCGGGGCGTTGATTAGCCATCACAAGCCGTTTCTACACCCTCGTGACCTCACACATGGCAGTGTCCAGCGAGCCCTATGATGGATGGATCCACCCGGCAGTTTGTTCAGTCTGCTGGGTAGGCTGGTAGCTTGATCTATCAATCACCAACCTGGGTGGACGCCCGCGTGTGTGATGTCACTAGGGGGTAGATTGTGAAACGGCTTGTAATGGCTGATCACAATAACACCTGCTGGTAAAATAGGGGACCTTTTGACTAAGGTTCAAATAATAATACAAACAAAACACAATCATGAAATCGATCAGATATAAAGCTTCACAGAACCCCCGCGGAATCTGTTGAATGAATCAAACTCCTTGACAATCAGTGATTATTATCATTCTAAACACTTGATCCCTACGCCGACGCAGCGCAGTTAGAACACTGTCCACAGAGATGCCGTTGCTCGGCAACCAACAACCCCACCATCCCGACGGCAGAACCCCTGAACCCGTTGGTACCCGACGACGTGACCGTGAACTCAGAGACGGTGTGCGATACGGGGGTAGCATGGCCGACCCCGCAGTCGTGAGTGTGGAAGTGTGTATGAATGGGTGAATGTGAGGCCAGAATTGTGCAGCACTTTTAGTGGCCACCGGTTACCCTCTCCTGAGCAGGGGAAGGTTTTGTCAGATGATGAAGAGGAGGGTACTGTTTGGGAAAGGTCAGGCTGGGGAGGGAGGGTTTGAGGAAGAGGGGAGGAGAGATGGCAGAGGGGACTGATGGAGGGAGGGGCTGAGATGTGCGATGGTCTGAGGAACGGAGGTGGTGGCTGAGGGGGGAGATGGAGGAACAGGGGGGAGGGGAGGTTAGGGAGGTGATGGCCACCTTTTACATCGACATTTATCCATCGGTCAGAACACCTCCATCCCAGGAGACCCACAAGAGAGACAGAACAATCAGAGCCGCGAAAAGAAAGAAAAAGTGCTGCCCAAGCAGAAAACAAAGTGGAGCAGCAACTATAGGGAAGAGGACACAAGGTGAGATGTTCTGTCTGTTCTGATATGTAAGCACTAGTGGATAGCAAAGTAGGGGCTTGGATTGGAGGGGGGGGAGAGGTCTGGGTCCATGCCTGGATTTGAGGTGCAGGGATTCGGACTCGGGTGAGGGTGGTTGAGGAAGGGGAGGGGCAGCGTGGGGAGACACATGCGCTGCATGGAGATGGATGATTCTTACCATCTCTCTCCACAGATTAAGAGTTAATCTCCTACTGTCTTTGCAGCATCTGGCCCCTCTCACCCACCTGTGATAAGGATGTTAGACCAGCCTCTCTCTCCCCCTCTCTCTCTGTGTCTCCTAATCACTCAGCTCTATCCATTTACTCCTGTCACTCTCTTAATCTCTTTGCTCCATCGTCACGCACACACTCGCTTACACAACACACACACATACAGATGAAAGCACATGCACACACAAAGAAACGCACACAAACGCACACACACATCGAAACAAAAACAAACACATGTACTGTATCTGCATACACACACAAGCAGTGGTGTAGTCTACGTGATACGCAGGTATACGCCGTATACCCACTAGGAAACGCACCAGGATTTGTGTATACCCACTTAAAACTGTGCACAGATACCTATCAATCGTCTTGTGACAGATCTTTCACTTCTGTGTTTATTTTTCGCAAATACCGGTTGGGTATAACTGCAATAAAATACTTTTAGCAGGGGAAGTTATCACCTATATTCAGTTATCACCTACATACAGTTAAAACAACAGTTAAAACAACTGGATGCAACGATAAAAAACACAACACAAACACTTAAAGAGTCCCAGGTTACATGCTACAATAACATTCAACATTATATGAAAAGCAAACTACACTATTTCAATGTTTTAGTTAGGTTTTAAGCCTGGCCCAAAATCTACTGCTGCCACTTAAGTTCACCTTGCAGCAGCAGATGCCACTACCAGAGCTACAGAGACGAGCAAAGACACGACAGAAATGTGTGTGTGTGTGTGTGTGTGTGTGTGTGTGTGTGTGTGTGTGTGTGTGTGTGTGTGTGTGTGTGTGTGTGTGTGTGTGTGTGTGTGTGTGTGTGTGTGTGTGTGTGTGTGTGTGTCCATATTAATGTGTAAACCACATAACAAGTAGTCAACAGAAGACAATGTTTTAATCCCACTGTATATCTGAGAACCCCTGGCCAGCCTTTCGGACTGGGTGTCAGGCTAGGGAATTTAAAAACAGGCATCCTTGGTTAGAGTGGAGGGAAAAAAAGTTAGGTAAATGTCAGCTAACATGCATGTATACCGTACACAATTAAAATTCATAAAGTTAATCACTATGCAAATGAGAGTAGGCCTATAGCTAATTCATGGTCATTTTTAAGGTGCAGTAATTTCAGACTTTTACACAATTCAATTACTGTATGGTATGTTAGATAACAGTAAGCTAAAATTAGAGCAATTGAAAGAGTGAAACATTAGTCTCCTTTCATCTCCTTCTCATGCACTGGTTAGCCATGGTTGTAAACAGATCATTAAATTATTTTCAGTAGGTTTTGACCTTGTTTAGCATGTGCTATTGCTACTATAGATACACAAAGGACAACTTGTCATTGTTGTGTTCTATTTGTTCCTACTGTTATTAAAACTGATAAACCTATTTCAGCTTTCAATGATTGTTGATAATTGTTATACGCCACACACGTACACGTACCGGTGGGGCGGGCGTGTACGAGGCAGGGAGGGAATCATCACAGTCTACCCACTACAATAAAATAGACTACACCACTGCACACAAGCATTGACACACAAGCACACATACACACACACGCACTATTAAACATAAAAACACAGGGTACCAATTACCAATCCGATATACATTTTCCCTCTCTACCTGTCTCTCTCTCTTTCCAATAACAAGACCAACTACAGGAGGGGTCTATTTAATACCTTTTGTACAAACGTCACAGCATGAATGCATGCGTCTCGGTGTGAGACCAATTACACCTTCATGTGTCATGTATGGGTGTGCTTGCTTGCATGACTGTGTGTGTGTGTGTGTGTGTGTGTGTGTGTGTGTGTGTGTGTGTGTGTGTGTGTGTGTGTGTGTGTGTGTGTGTGTGTGTGTGTGTGTGTGTGTGTGTGTGTGTGTGTGTGTGTGTGTGTGTGGTGTGTGTGCATGTAAAGGGTGAAGAGGATTCCTATTAACCTATTCAGTCGCTAAGTCAGCCATCACAGTCGGTAAGGCAGCAGGACACAAACTAGTCTACAGGAACCATCAGGACCCCGGCCTGTCTAGCGGAACACTAACTAGTCTACAGGAACCTTCAGGATCCTGGACCCCTGTGTGCGTGAGAGTGTGTGTACAGTGTTTGGGTGTGTGTGTGTGTGTGTGTGTGTGTGTGTGTGTGTGTGTGTTGTGTGTGTGTGTGTTTGTGTGTGTGTGTGTGTGTGTGTCTGTGTTTGTGTGTGTGTGTGTTTGTTTATGTACTAATGTGCGCAAGTATCTATTATGAATATCAAGGGAAAAAGAGCACCAAGACCAGGAACAGGCAGCATTTCAGCTATGGAATCCGTTTGAACACAACTGTAAAATGTTGTATTTTTTTCTTTTGTTCTTTTATATCGGGAGGGGCATCATACCTACAGCTTATACTCTTCACCTCAACGATGTCGGTGTGTTTGAGATTAAAGACAGACACCTATGCAACGCGTTACCCGCCATAACTGCACCTTACGCTGACCTGCGTAAAGCACAGGCAGCAAGCAGCAGTTGGTTGACTGTTTCGTGGGATGGAGGCTTGAGGCGTTGTGTGAGCACAGCATTGTTATTTTTAACAGAATTCGACGCAGTGATGAAGCGCTCGTGCGGTCGAGGGAAAACAACGACGTACGTAGGTTTGGTTTCTATCACAGCGATGACCACTCCAACCGCCATTGTATGACAGGCTTTGGTTGCTTTTTCATTCTATTTATTATATTATTTTTTTATTATAGTTTTAATTTATTTTTATCATCCATATTTGACATTTGGTAAATGTTCCGGATGGACAGATACGGTAAGAAGACATTTCTTCTGTTTTCTTGTGTACTAGGGTGATGAGTCCCGCCCCATCTGATGTTTGATTGGCTGCCTGACGAGGAGCGACAGTGACAGTGACATGTCCAAGCCCCTTTTCTGAGAAGTTGACAAAAGACATTGGGTGAAGTGTTTTTTTTCCCAAGGTGACCAAACCGCTTGGGAGAAGTACACACGCTTCCTCCTCAGTGGGAACGATTGGAGAGGTACGCTACGTGGACACAGGAAACCATTCCAATCTCACAAGTTCACATCCTGTTAGCCTCAGTTTATCGCTCCGGCCTCCATCATGTTGAAAGCCTCCTCCGGATTAAAACGTTTGGACCAATCAGAGATTTGGGGGAGGGAGTCACCGCGACAATGTCTGACAACAAATATAAAAAAACGGTTTCGAATCAGAGTAATTAAAGGATGACAACACACATCTGCACAGAAGACTTTTCTCGGATTAGAACATGTTTATGCTTTATCGTCCAACCAGATTCGACAAGAGAAGCAAAGAGAGTACAAGCTATTCAGACAGCTTCAGCAGCGAACCTATAAGGACATTGATTACTGATTTCCTAGCTTAAACACACACTTGAATGTCAGGATGGTGTAAGGAGGAGGCAAATTGTTATGTGCAATAATAGTGAAGTTGTATGGAATTTATAGATAAGACATTGTACGACTGGCAAATGGAGAGCCACATAACTATCCTCCCTGTAGTAATGCTTCCTACTTGCTTATTAAATAATGTTGATTAATGGTTAAATTATATACCTTAATTGTAAAGTGTTGCAAAAGCAACACATATCATTCCATCTCAACTGGTAGAGCAAGGCATTTATACTGGCAGAGTGTTAAAGGTTTGATTCCCACTGATGCCACACCTGCTAAGAATAATATTGTAAGACTCTTCAGGTAAAAGTGGACACAAAATGGCGCATATTATCATCTTCACTTTAAAGTTCAAAACAGCTTTATTAATCCTATTGGGGGCCATTATTTTCATGCAGCTTGTTCAGAAAGAACCACAGTAACAAACAAACAAATACACCAAGGAGCGAGATATAGATATAGATATTTAGATATAAATAAAGGAAAAATGTTCAATATTACAGAGCATTCCAAAGTCAGATAGCAGATAGAGGATGAAGAATTTTGAGGTAAACCAGATATGATATGGATATTTATATCACAAGGCTTTAGGCTTGTGTCTGAGCTGGGATGTATGAGTGGTGGTTCAGATGGACATGAACTTTGATATAACAACAGACTCTGGCTTCTCAGTAAACTGGATATTTTAGTGATGCTGTGCTCCGCTGGCTGCATGTACATAGGCTACACTCCGACCGCCTGGCGCAGAACAACAACACGCAAATGAGGCTGTTTACTTCCTGTGTGTGTGTGTGTGTGTCTGTGTGTGTGTGTGTGTGTGTGTGTGTGTGTGTGTGTGTGTGTGTGTGTGTGTGTGTGTGTGTGTGTGTGTGTGTGTGTGTGTGTGTGTGTGTGTGTGTGTGTGTGTGTGTGTGTTGGTCACAGGCACACTGTTTACAGGCACACATCTTACATACGTCATCTCACTGTTATGGTTGTTGACGGGGGAAATGTACAATCTATATTGTCCTCTCTCCGCTTCCCATTCTGAAAGCCATGCTCAAACACAAGCGCGCGCACAACACATGCAAACACACACAGACAGACAAACACACAAACACTCCTTTGTCACACACATCAATTATACGACACACATCTAGTGCCTTCCATTTTAAAAACTGTAGAAATACAACAGCAGATTTGGAGAGTGAAAAAGCTCCCTGGTTAGTGGTTCGTTTAATGGGGCTAGCACCAACCGTGAGGACACCGTGTTCAGATAGCCCGGTCTACAGAAAGGGGGGATTATAAACCGATATGTCATGATAAACCATGGGGTTGAGGAGTTGTCTCTCCACCACCTACTTCCTTTCAACAGCCAGCAACACTTTGTTCCAGCCTGTTTTCACTTTTTCACGAAAGCAGATGGAAAGCGTTGTGGGGGGGGGGGCTGAAGTCCTTGGTGAGACGTCACAGGCGGCAACGAACACAGGCCTTTTTTTTTTTTTTAAAGACAACATAAAGAAAGACGATTGTTTATTTCAGTCGCTTGGCTCCACGCTGGGAGGAACCCAACCACGGTGCACGCCTTCAAGATGTGGCAAGGCTTAGAGATTCATCCGTCAAGCGCTCGGTTTGCGTTGCTGATATGTTACACCTCTATATATAGGAGCGGAGCATTGGTGAAACCCAACCCGGGAGATAGGAGGACTCAGGTGTACGACAATGGTGATGTTATGCTTTACAAACCTAGAGAAAAGCATTGGTACAAAACGGAGTAAAACCATGACTAGTAAACTCTTTGGAAGTTATTGGACAAATGTTTCAGAGCACAATGCGTTGCGTTTAAATGTCCAGTTCCATCTATTTGAAGTATTTTTCTTCTTGAACCCAGGAGCATTCAGTCAGACACAAGGCCAGATTATAATTGGCGAAATGAGGTGTAAAATGTGTTTTATTTTAGGTTAAAAGAGAATTAACTGTCCCAAGGTTTGTTGATTCGAGAGCAATCGTTCAAAACGTCAACCTCTCTGCAAATAAAATGAATGTTCTTCCACGAATGAGGGAAGAAGATGACAAGCAAAAAACAAAAGAGTCACTGGGAAAACTGAATCACTGCACTTCAGGAAATTCATTACTCACAAAAGTAGAAACTTTTGTACATTTAAACATAATATAAAACATATTATTCAACGGGTTTATTCTGATAAATATATCTTGAAGGCTTAATCCATCTGAATGAACCTCAGTACAATAGTAGAAGTAACAATAATTTAAGATTTGTTGGAAAATTGTTCATCTTAACCATAGTGCCCATTATTAAATAAATGGTAACACTTTACAATAAGGGTAAATTAATTAACCATTGATTAACATTAGTAAAGAATGTCATTACAATAAGTTTATCTGATTAATTATATATATTACAACAATTAATAAGCGCCATTTCATGGGATGAGCATCAGGATTAGAGTTCCTATTAAATAATGTATCATTGAATACCTCAGTCAACATGGACACCATTTCCTTATAACAGCAAAACAAAAAAAAATAAACATAGAAAATGATTGCCAAACCATTTGTTAACTGTACTAACATTGACGTTAATTAATACTTATTACTGCATAAACATAAGTGAATGAATGGTAAACTAATGTACCTTTGCTGTAAAGTGTTTCCAATAAATTAAGAGATAATAATGTGATGAATCATGTGTCAGGTTTTTGAATGTAGTAGTGCATGCAGGTCTTTATGGAAGATGTATGACTCTCCCATTAGCATTCTTCCTTTTGCCTTCTCCGGGAAGTGTATATCCATTCATTTCATAATGTCTCCGTACAACAAAGACCTCCGCAATTTTCTTCTTGTCAGGCTTAATAAGTGAAAGATGTGCGGTCCGTAACTAATGGGGACGATGGGAATTTAGTGTGAATAATACGTTAACAATGGCGCCCATTTGAGAAGCATTCACAGAATTAAATATGTGTCAAGTTAAGTTGAAAGAAGTAAGTCAGCTTCTATCAGTCGGCAGCATTAGGTACGGGCCTTAACTCTGACAGCTAGAGAGAGAGAGAGAGAGAGAGAGAGAGAGAGAGAGAGAGAGAGAGAGAGAGAGAGAGAGAGAGAGAGAGAGAGAGAGAGAGAGAGAGAGAGAGAGAGAGAGAGAGAGAGAGAGAGAGAGAGAGAGAGAGAGAGAGAGAGAGAGAGAGAGAGAGAGAGAGAGAGAGAGAGAGAGAGAGAGAGAGAGAGAGAGAGAGAGAGAGCGAGCGAGAGAGAGCAAGAGCAGAGAGAGAGAGAGAGAGAGAGAGAGAGAGAGAGAGAGAGAGAGAGAGAGAGAGAGAGAGAGAGAGAGAGAGAGATCAGTGGAGAGCAAGGGTTAGAAGACAAGGAAGATATAGAGAGACAGAAAGAGGGATTCAGAGAGCGAGAGACAAAGAGTAAGACAGAGAGAGAGATAGATGACGAATGAGAGCGAGAACACGGGCAAATTCCTTTCTCTCGCCCTCTCTCTCTCTCTCCCTCCGTCCGTCTAACACGTCACTCTCTGTTCTTTTTAATGTATAAGCGTGTTTTGAGGCAATTCCAATCCAAATTGAGGAAGCTATTCAAAAAACAATCACCCCAATAAGGTTGGGGTCATTTTAAATTTCAAATGCTTTACTTGCTAATTATTACCTTCCTACCAAGAAATGTGCGGACCCGTAAAACAAAGTGTTACCACAACTTCTAAAGGATGAAGGAAGCCACCGAGAGAATGGACACTGAAAGAGGGATCCCTCTGTCCAGCCACTAGGTCCCTAACTAAGGGCGTCTGGTACCACCCTCCACTGTGTGGAACTGATGTACTGCCCAGACTCTATATTAGTGCCGCACCTCGGTGGTAGAATGAGCAACCTCACAAACTGCAGAATCCCTCTCTCCCCACGTTCAACAAACATCAGAAGACCCTGGGCTCAAAGGGAGGCAAATTAAACCGATTCATTTTATTTCTCGCCGGTTGCATCACCGTTGAAAGTGCCCTCCTCTCTCTCCCTCACGCTCTGTATATTTCATTATGAACTAGTTATTTTGAAATACGGTAGGAATGGCAGGTAGTAAAGTAGTCTATTTCTTCATTACTACTCATTAAGATGCAGATATTCAGAAGTGCTGCACATTCACACTTAGCAAACTGTCTCAAGCAAGTCGTTAAAACGACATGATAATGCTGTGTTCCACAAGTCAATGTTCACAAGTCAAAGTTACTTTTCTAAAACTCCAAATAAAAGTTTGCACCATACTGATTCAAAACATACAGTACCCAAACGAGCAAGAAGGAAACTAACCCGCAGCGAACCATTGATTCACCACTGCTCCCCAACGTCGATAAGTCGGACAGCTCAACGCACCGAAGGGAATACTTGGATCAGTGCATTCATTAAATGCAAATGTTAAAATTTACAAACTCAATGTCAGTGAATTAGTATCCTAATGAGGTCGAGCAGAACAGCACTGAGATGTGCTTCCAGGCAGACATGCCTCTTCAAACACACTCACAACCACCACAAACTCAATGGCAGACGGCTCTCTGTCACCCGTCTCTATTCCTGGTAAAGGCCACGAGTGCTCGATAAGTCAACTCCGGATCCCTGGATTTAGCATCCGACTCTTACAAAAACCGCTTCCTGTTTCAGAGAGTTTGCCTGACGCCCACGGCAACGGTTAGCCTCAGAACTCTGAGCGTGTATTACGATTCATATTTCCAAGGATCCAAGTGATTTAAAAAATGGTTGAGGATTATAACATACAGGACGTGGCTTGCATCTTGTGCTGCTATTTACTATTCAGTGATTTGGGGATAACGCTTTAATCCAAAGTAACTTTCCAGTGAATGCTGAGGCAGGTTTTAGCACCGTAAAGGGACATCTTGTTCGAGGATGGTATGCTTGGGACATCGGGGCTCAAGCCCAGAACCTTTTGGCAGGGAGTTGGGCACCCTAATCAGCAGAGTTTATTTCATCCTCGCTAGCTGAATACTTCTGGACTCATGCAGCGTTCCAAGTTCGACTCACTCCAAGAGTGTGACGGAGGGGAGTGCCACAGAGAGAGAGAGAGAGAGAGGCAGAGAGGGACAACCTCTCCGTTGTTCCGGCCTCCGCACGATTTTTTAATAAGATCAATCACATCCCCCAGGCTCTTACTTACTTCATCTACAAATGCTGTTGCCTAGCAACCCTTTGGGTTGGCCGTCGTATCGCGGCAAGAGAGACAGTTCATTAAAAAATTACAACATAATACTTATCCCGCTGTTCCATTGATGAAAAGTGGAGCTGCAGTTCCATCTGTGTTTCATGTGAAGCCCTTTCATTGTGCCTCTTGTACAGAACAGACACTGGTGGGGGGAACGTTTAGAAAGTTCTGTTAAATTAAGAAAACTAGTGCGGAACTCGTTCAAAACATGTGCGTCTGGAACAGATCAGGGCCGCTTCTTGCAGACTGCTGATCCGAACAACGTCCACCGCACTATCTTTGGTCCTCAGCAATACACCAGAAATTAATTACTTGCATCTCCTAGTATTAATATATGCATTTACATTGAGCGCATTTAGCAGTCGCTTTCATTAAAAGCGACTTTCATTAAGTATATTTGTCAGAAGAAAAACAACAACATATCACTGTCACTACAGTGAGGATGTTCATAGAATAAAGTACTTAAAGTACTTAAAGTACAATTGTCACGTAAAACCATTCCCTGTAACGATAGCTGAGATAAAATGATATGTAGGCCTACCTAGGAAGATGTTAAGGATTTAGCTGGTTTGTTACGACCCCAGTGTAATTGTTGACATTGTTTACGTCTACAACGAGATCTAAGTCACGATTACATTTAGACACGATTTTCTCAGACCCGGTCAGGTGAGGCTGCTTAAAAAGGCCATCATTCACATCCACACACTCCCAGTCACACCCCTTATATCCCAAACGGGTTTTGAGACGCTTCCATTGCTATATCTAAGTTTTGTCCAACACATACTAACTGCCCTACTTATGTCGCCATCTCCAATAGTGCCAGAAATCTGAAAGCTTCAATCCTGTGTTTACACGCGGCTGTGCTGCTCATGGATTCAGACTCTGAGGTGCACGCAGTTTAACTTCTGTGTGAAGATAGTGCCTGCCATTTGAGGCAGCATGAATATTCTGAACTCTGAATGCAGAGCGACATTTCTGCATTCAGGATGTGTTTTCTTTACCGATTTAAACTTAGCATAAGTATTCACTTCTTCAATTCTGTTAGATCTGAATCAAATAATGGATGTGGATGGAGAACTGCCAAATAACAGCTCCTCTCGCGGTTGACAGCGCGAGAGGCAGTGAGGTGAACAGAAATCCCAGCTGATTTACATCTCGACGGAGAAAATGTCAACAATTAAAAAGGAGTCCTTACAAGCAGGCCAGATCATCCAAACAGGGAAACCGCCAGCGGAGCAGACAACCTGTCATCAGGTGGGCTGAGGGATTAGACACATGTTACACTGCCCCTCTGATCCTTACTTTTGCTCTCTGCCTCGCTCACAGTTCTGTCTGATTTACTTTTGCTCTCTGCCTCGCTCACTCTTTCCCTCTCTCCACCCCTCCTCTCTCTCTCTATCTTGATTCCCCCCCCCCACTCCTCACTCTCTCTCTCTCTCTCTCTCTCTTATTGTCTCCCTCTCTTCTCTCTGACTCTCTTATTGTCTCCCTCTCTCTCCAGACTCTTTTTTCTCCCCTCTCTCTCGTCGATCAGTGGTCTACAACAGTGTATGCTTGAGTGTGTAGCCATCTGTATCTGTATCTGTAACTGTATCTATTAACTGTTCATCTGCCGGAGTCTGTGTACGTATTTGTGTTTGTGCGTGTGCTTGTGTGTGCTACATCTGTCATCACACCTAACACAGCGATTATTAAATTGTGAAAACACAGTAGAGAGAGAGATGAGAGAGGGGGGAGAGAGACAGTGAGAGAGACATGAGAGAGGGGACAGAGAGACAGAGAGAGTTGAGAGGGGGGAGAGAGACAGTGAGAGAGATGAGAGGGGAGAGAGAGACAGTGAGAAAGAGATGAGAGAGGGGGGAGAGAGAGATGAGAGAGAGATGAGAGGGGGGAGAGAGAGACAGTGAGAAAGAGATGAGAGAGGGGTGAGAGACAGTGAGAGAGAGATGAGAGGGGGGAGAGAGACAGTGAGAGAGAGATGAGAGAGGGGGTGTGAGAGAGATGAGAGAGACAGTAAGAGAGAGATGAGAGAGGGGGGAGAGAGATTGAGAGGAAGAGCGATAGACAACACAGACAAACAGCAGCGTTTGTGTGTACGTTTGTGTATATATATATATCTGTGTGTGTTGTGTGCTTGTGTTGGCTTCAGGTTCACGGCGCTGGATGGCAGCAGGCCGCTAGCAGAAGGCTAACTCCACTTCTGTGGTCGGCCCAATTAGCCGTAGTGGCCTGGTGCCCAGCGCAGGGCAGCGATGCAGCCAAGGATAAGATGCTAATTACGTAGCGCTGGTCCGAGCCGCAGCCTGTGTCCTGCCACAGCCGCGAGCCGCGTAACACAACCTGTCCGCCTTAAGTTAGCATTAAGCTAAGTGGAGGTGGAACCATTGAGCTGAATCGGAACACGTTCCAGAAGACGGTGGACTGGAATTAATGAGGCCGGAGTTGGGTTTCAGGCCGGAAAGTGTTCATGAGGTGACGTTCACCTCCCCAGAGAAGTGTTGGACGCCACTCATATTCGCTATAAGAATATGCTGTGAAATGGGAGGATAATTGGGGGGGTGAGCATCACTTCTCCCCGCCGTTCACCTCTGGAAGTCGCCAGGCGTTTGGCAGGTAGGCGCCGAGACTTCTGATCGTCTCGTCTCATGACATTCACTCCAACATGGCTGTGCCCAGCGGATGTGTGCGTTTTGCACACATCCTTCACCCTCTGTTGCTACAAATCCACCCTAGGGGAGACACTGGCGTGGGTCTTTTAGACTTTGAGAAGATGCCGTTCTGAAGGTCTCCAACCTGATTATCAGTCAAAGTGTGCTGTTGACTTTTTTTCATACTTTAGTATCAATCCACAAACATCCATATTTTCTGCGTCAGACCCTGGCTTCCTGGCCTTGGGGCTGCTGCAGTTTCACAGCCGCTATCTATAATGGAACATGTAAATTAAATCTGTTAAACTCCAATATTGATCTTTGATAGGATTTCAGCCTAGAGCAACAGCCTTGACTTGTGATGATGCATATGATTAGAGAGAGACAGAGAGACGGAGGGGGGGAGAGAGAGAGAGAGAGAGAGAGAGAGAGAGAGAGAGAGAGAGAGAGAGAGAGAGAGAGAGAGAGAGAGAGAAGAGAGAGGAGAGAGAGAGAGGAGAGAGAGAGAGAGAGAGATACACAGTCAGAGAGAGAGAGAGGGAGAGAGGGAGAGAGAGCAACAAGAGAGGAGAGAGATATAAAGGAAGGGAGGGAGGGAGGGAGAAAGAGTGAGTGGGAGACAGGCTTGGGGTCAGAGAAGAGAAAGAGGGGGAGAAAAATAAACAAGAGGGGAGAGAGAGACAGAGAGGAAGGGAGGGAGAGAGGAGAGAGAGCAAGAGATAGGCGAATAGATATCGATGGAGCCTAAGATTGAGAGACAGAACAAGAGAGATCGAGCGAGCTCAAAGAGGCCTTTTTGTGTCCTCTGACGCAAATGCCATTTTATCTATTTTACAGTCGGAGTCCATCGCTGGAAGGTTGCCAGGTAAACATTAGTTTCAACACATTAGTCAGAGTTAACAGCTCTTGGACAGAGAGCAAGTCAACCAGTTATTTAAAACACCCTCAGAAGTGTTCATCAGGAAACTAGATCCTCATTGATTTCCGAGCGCAAAGGGGAGGCTTTAAGAAGCTCGCATTCTATGATCTGTACTTAACTTGAAAACAATTTTTCATAATACCCAATAATTTCATCACTTGCCATTAATGTGATCAAATGTTCTGACTGATATTGAAATTCAATTTTCTCTAGGCTTCATGTAGAATTAGAAAATTACAATAGATGTCAAGTGTTATGTTGTCATCAGGCATTGACTACATGGACTTGTAATAGTAACATTTTCAGACAACATATTCAGGAGATTATTACATTGATGGGTGGTCTCTGGATAAAATGGGGAATGTGGGTAATTTGCGAGTATTCATTAAGATAAGTTGTTCATTCTAGTTTAAATGGAGAAACTCCTTCGCAAACATCTGGGCTTTGGTGTTTCATGTCGTCAGTTCAGACAAATGACAGACAATGCTTGTCCGGGAACATACATGGAAATAAAGAGGAGATTTATGTCACGGTTCATTTTCTTTCATAGTTGGATACAAATAGGAGGGCATTCCAGTAAATGGCATTCAAAATGGCGGTTCCCATGTTGTTTACTCTCTGTTACCTTATACTTCCTGTTTGCTAGTATCCTTCCTGTCCAACTATGAATTAATTCAGCAGAACGTTGCATCCAAAGTGAATCATGCAGTCAATACGACACAGATCATTAAGGAGCAGAATGGTGCAAGGGTTCTGGCCGAAGACGTGCTAAGGACATGGGGGTTTGAACACAGAACCCTTCAAAAGGGACTCTAACCCCCGAATCCACAAGACAATCCCGCCCACGCCTTCGTATTGAATCGCCTCGCTTTGGTACACTGTGCAAATGACTGATTTGCTGCACAGTGGTTCAGTGGTTTGCTGATTAGCTGCTGTTGTTTGCCGCTGCGTCTGGAGACCATGTGGGTTTGAATACCATGCATGTTGGGGTACGTATCATCACAGCATGGTGGGGGTTGGGGCGTGTTAGAGCAGGGGGTTCGGAGAGAGAGCTGCAAAGGCCTCATTAAACCTACTAGAACCATAAAGACTACCAATAGCTTTTAAATAAGTCGGACTAGTGTAGACACACATGTTTATAATAGTATTCATAACAATTTGGGTATGCATGTGCGTGTGTGTTTGTCAGGTTCATGACAAAACTACCTTCTTGTGCTTGTTGGTGTTTGTGTCTCTGTGTGTGTGTGTGTGTGTGTGTGTGTGTGTGTGTGTGTGTGTGTGTGTGTGTGTGTGTGTGTGTGTGTGTGTGTGTGTGTGTGTGTGTGTGTGTGTGTGTGTGTGTGTGTGTGTGTGTGTGTGTGTGTGTGTGTGTGTGTGTGTGTGTGTGTGTGCGTGCGTGCGTGCGTGCGTGCGTGCGTGCGTGCGTGCGAGCGAGCGAGAGAGAGAGAGAGAGAGAGAGAGAGAGAGAGAGAGAGAGAGAGAGAGAGAGAGAGAGAGAGAGAGAGAGAGAGAGAGAGAGAGAGAGAGAGAGTGTGTCTGTGTGTGTGTGTCTGTCTGTGTGTGTGAGCGAGAGAGAGAGAGAGAGAGAGAGAGAGAGAGAGAGAGAGAGAGAGAGAGAGAGAGAGAGAGAGAGAGAGAGAGAGAGAGAGAGAGAGAGCGTGTGTGTGTGTGTGTGTGCGTTTGCAGGCGTGCGAGTCCGGGTGTGTGCGGGTGCAGATATGTGGGGGGCTCTCGGAATTCCGGTCTTCAATGCTAATTTTCCCAGTGAAAGCAAATGAGGCGACGGGAGAATAATGTGTCTGTGAATACGGGAGTTACAGATTGTCCCGCCCTCGCCAAGTAAACATCATTTGCTTATTTGTTTGTTTCTGGGTTTAGCCGGAAGCAGAGTATCAATCATGCTGATGCATACACATGACCACACTACATAAACATGTAGCGTATAATAGCTCTGAATTCCCCTCTAATAGATGGGTTTAGTGACTAAGCCAACCCCAGTTCTCCCTTAATACAACCCGGGCTGCAGGTGGTTCAGACCCCCATTCCTGCATTACTAAAATACTGATGCATGCACGCACACAAACTCACACGTGTGGCTAGAATACTGATGCATGCACGCACACAAATGCACGTGTGTTGCTATTGCCTATAATAATAATAATAATAATAATGTATGAACACACACATGTGTTGCTAAAATACTGATCCATGCACACGCGCAAACTCATATTTCATTGTTACAATTGTTCTCTCACTTTCAGTCATAGACACCAGAACATCTCCACCCATTTGTTTATGCAAATATGAATATTTATGGATATGACTTTACGTGTAATGTACCGGAAATATGCAAAGCATTCTTCTGTATTTGCATGTGCATACACATACGTGCGCAATTGCACACAGCGCGCACACACACACACACAGGAGTTATTCATCTCATCCAGTTTCAATATTACATCCGCCAGTGTAATCTCCTTTATGATGCATGCATTCCTCTGACAACCAGCCATTGTCTTGTCTGTGTTGTAATGTACAGTGTTTATTGCGCGCTAAACAAACGACTAATTTCCTTAATGTCAAGGGGCGTGTGTGAAGCCATTAATCCCTGTTTTGTTATATGTTTCAACAAAAGATAATTGACGCACAAAGCATTCATCCCTGCCTGCATGCATATCTCAGAGGTTCAGTGAATATCAGCCAGGACCAGGGCTCGAATAAGGCTTCAATATGGATAGAGACCTCAGCTATCCAATTATTCAAGTTTTCTTAACATGTCTCCATTTGCTTTATTCATCGTATTTCTTTTTGACTTGTTACACAATTTGATCAACCAATCAGAACTGCTCATGGATACAGACATGTCTGTTCCATGTTACTGGTGTATAATTCCATTAAATTGGATGGTAAAATGCTAAGACCATAGTGTCACGATCCTACTGTTGGGTAATGTTAAGCTGGTGGGTAACTGGTTGTCATGGTAACTGTGGGAGTGGCTCCCTTGATCGGACTTGATTATGGTCACCTGAGGGATCCAAGATGGCGGACAGAAGCAAGATGGTGTCTGGATAGACAGCATGGTGCCCAGACTTGTTAACACTCAGAAACCATAAGACTTTGTAAAACCTATTCGCCCTTATGCAACGACAATACCTGGATTAGGGATTCCTACAGGGAACGTGACCACTCATTTGTCGTGTATGTCTGTCAAGTGTTTGTCTATGTTATGTGTCAAGCAATAACCAAACAGGACAGGCTACCGTTTACCCCAACGATTGGGCTATCCCTCAACAGAGAGAGAAGGACCAGAGCTCGCCAGGAACCACGGTGAGTCTCTGCACACGTGGCCGGAGGCCAGTAGCCTGCCAGCTGTGGTTTATTACCTCTTATGTGTCTCGACTCCTGCCTAGACAGAGAGCCGTTTTGAATATACCGGTGAGGTCGCGACAATAGTTATAACATGTCCACATCTTATAACTGTGGTCTACTTGCAAACGGCCCCAGACCAACACTATCAAACACCACAATGCCACAAAGCCAACAGTATATCGTTGGCTGTTGGTGTTGGTTGGGTCCAACGCTTTCACAATGCCTTCACCCTCTTGTATCTTCTACACGGCACACACTTGTTTTTCCCTTTAACCCACTGCTGTGTGCGTTCCAGGCTCCATTGCCTGGGCTGTCATCCTGCGTCTCTGTGCTTCACCTCAGTCAGGGCCCTATCTTGCACCTTAATCACTTAATCACTGGCGCATGTGTCGTTGCTAGTTTGCAACTGGCGCAGAGCGTTCTTTTCCCTCCTGCACCAGGAGGGAGGGGGACACATGCATATTAGGAACACAAGTCGATAACGATAATGCATACAATAGTGATAAGAAACGATGCTTAGAATGTATTGTGTATATCATTAAATAGAAGTTACCGCATATCATATGTTATATCATATACGTTTTCTTTGCCGAAATTTATTTGAGGACTCAGTATTTCTGAAGTTGTTGAAGAAAACCTTATTCCATGTGTGAATTAGGCCATACTATTTGGCCATAAACTGAGCCATTTGAAGTTTGAAATTCACGTGCATCTGTCTCATCGGAGACTGCAGACGCGCTGTCAAAATATCAACTCGTCAGATTAAAATGCGCTCATGGCTCTTAAAGGGGATGGGAGCTGGCCCTCTCATTGGTTTGTTGCACGTTACGCCCAAACCACACCTACGGGTAATGAGGCTACTTCAGACCAACCCTTTTTAGATATGCGCCGGGTGCAAGAGTCATTTTTGGTGCCAGTAATCTAGCGACATCGCCGTAGAACCGCCCACCAAGCTACTTGCGCTTGGCGCTTCTCACTTGCGTTTCAGACCGTTCAACTAGGGCCCTTAGTGTCCCAGAGAAGAGCTCTCCAGCAGACATTAGCTTGACGTAGCCTCCACGCTACAGCAGCGCTAACAAGGCTAATCACTCTGCGTCCGAACCCTTCCAAGCGCTCATTCCTTCCTGCCCTAAGAGCCTATTGTCAGTCCGATAGTAGCCTTCTCACCGCCAGTTTTACTGACCTACCGTAATATCATTAGTGATATGATGCAGGCTCTGGTCACTGTGGCATCCATTGGGATGGAGACACAGTCGGCTACACCCTGTCCCACTCCATTAACTCCCTCACCGTCTCCTCCCCCCTCCATTCTCCATCATGCTTATCACATTATAGGATCCACAATCTGGCTGTCGTGCTTTGGACCCTCACTCTCAAGTTATCATTTTTTTCCATTTCAAATAAGCCTTTATCCAAATGCATTCTCACAGGCAGTAGGCTGTGCCCATCGGGTATTGAACATATTACCTTCTGGCTTGGAGTCATTTGCCCTAACCACCATCATACCCTGTCGCCTCCTGGCTATACCTCCCAGCAAGCCTGGTGTTGAGTGGGTAGTTTCTGTGGCATAGTGTTCTGACCTTTCATTCCCTCTCTCCTTCAATGTGTCCCCCTGCATACCCCGAGCGGCTCTCTGGTGTTCACGGAGCCAGAGGTAACAGTCGCGGCTGTGATGTATTCCACTGTACTGTGTCTTTCCTAAGGCGGGAACACGCTCTTAAAGCCGTCCCTCTGGGTGTTGCAGCAGGTGTAGCTCAGCTTACAGTGCATGTTGTGGTGCTGCTCTCATTTGTCACGCAGCATAACGTGTGGCTCTTAAAGGCGGCAGATGGTACTAAAACCCACGACAGAGCAGATATTACAATGAGCTACACCAATAAAACACACACATACACGCACGCAGGCACATACAGGTTTGCATACACACGCACACAAGTATGCACACGCACACACATTTTCATATGAAAATACTTTCCATAAACACACATAAATTATGCCATTGTGACACACAGGTTTATAACACAAAGACACAAACACACACAGTGTACCCCTGGGGTGTATACTATAATACCCCCCCCCCCCTCCCGCTGTCTCTACTTCCATTATGACTTCAAACACAGAACATACACAGATGCATATGCACACACACACAACATACACACGCACACACACACAAACGTAAACGGACACACACACATGCATGGGTAAACAGACTCACACACACACAAAGACACACAGTAACATAAATGAACTTTACATGAAATGTTTCCACTGTGTTATTTGTTTTGTGTGAAGCACTTTATAATGCTGGCGCAAGTCAGATGAGTGAAGCGACCTTTAAGCCATTAAATGTGTTATTAGACTGGGGCCCGGTAAGGATGGCAACATACGCCTCATTCGCACTGCATGCGTACGTCGACGGATGGAGGCTTTTTGACGTATCCATGTGTTCTTTTGGGTCGTAATACAAAGGCGATTTCGTTGGACAGTGTCCTGCCGTATATTTGCATAACGCAGTCTGATTGGCCGACGGATCTGTCGCTGCCTGAAGAGTTGAACATTTCCAAACTTTTTGACCAGCCAACAGAACGGACGGACCCACAATGGTAAATGGTAAATGGTCTGCATTTATATAGCGCTTTATCTGTAACCAGTGGCCACCCAAAGCGCTTTACAATATTGCCTCACAATCACCCATTCATACACGCATTCACACACCGACGGCGGAGTCAGCCATGCAAAGGCGGAGAGCAGTTAGGGTGAGGTGCCTTGCTCAGGGACACCTCGACACTCGGGGGAGGAGGAGCCGGGGATCGAACTAGCAACCTTGCGGTTACCAGCCAACCCGCTCTACCTCCTGAGCGAGTGCCGCCCACTATGTCCACTACAATGCATTTCGCGAGCACCCCATGCAATGTCAATGATATCCGTCGACGGACGCATGTAGTGTGAACAAGGCGTAACTTAAGCACCGTCAGAGTATGTGATCCACGGTGACGGCCCGTATCACAGTGGATCACTCTTGTTCTGAAGGCAGTGTAATTCCAAGGTTGTTCTGTTCTCGCTGTCGATGCTTTCCTGTCGGTTTCAATTCCATTACTGATAATAACGGGGTGTGTTAACACCACGCAAATGGGTTCACAGACAGAAATTTGTCAGCTGCACTGTGAGATCACATTGGACCGGAGCCAATATGACTAATGTATGTTGTGAAGTTCTTGTCGGATGACAATCTTATTACCGTTTTTATTATGGTGATTATATGGATGAATGGGCCTTTTTATAGTGGGTTTCAGACTCTCTCGCCAATTCACACGGAGTATCTGACTCATCCAGTCAAGCTCACTGCTAGTTGCTTCTTGCTCAAGTGAGTCTGAGGGTCATTCACTGTCTGACTCATTCTATTGGGCGCTTGCTGCATCACCTGAAGCAAAGCAGTAAATAAACTCTAAAGTATTAGTGGAAAAGTGGAAAAATAACATAGCTGATTGATTATTTTTGGATTTAGAAACTGAAGCCATCAGTCTTTTCGTGAATCCATCCATCAATTACTGTTTCTATCCATTCATTCTTTCATGTATTCATTATTGTATACATCCATCCATCCATCCATCTGTCTATCCAACCGGCAATCCTTCATCCAACCTTCCCTCCACCCAACAACTTATTCATTATCCATCCATCATGCAACATCCGTACTTCCTTTCTCCATCCAGCCATCAACTATTTTATCCATTCATCCATCCATCCATCCATCCATCCATCCATCTACCTATCTCTCGGTCATCCAACCTTTCCTTCACTCATCCATCAACCTATCCCTCCGTCATCCAACGTTCCCGTCACCCCTCCATCCATCCATCAACAAATGTATCCATCCATCCATCCATCCGTCTATTCCTCAGTCATCCAACCTTCCCCGTAACGTATCCATCTATTCATTCACCTATCCCTCCGTCATCCAACCGTCCCCGTCAGCCTCTCCATCCATCCATCAACTAGTTCTTCATCCATCAATCCCTCCATCCATCCATTCACCTACCCCAGCCCCCCCTTCAGCCTCCCCGGTCAGGGGACAGCAGATGGACGCGCCGGGCGTCCAGAGGCAGGGGGGGGGATGGGACTGTGGCCTTGAAGAGCAGGATAACGGGGCAATTCTTCCAGCGGCCATTCTCTGGAGGACACCCTGCTAATGACACAGCCGCTCCATCCGCCGTGATGGATAGAATAACAGAGGGAGAAAAACAATGTCTTAAGAAAGAGAAAATAATTAAGTCCAAGGGATTGATCAGCCACAGGCCATTTCCTCCCTCTAATTTATGTCCCCCTTCCCGTGGAAGCACTCGGCACTCTCTACCTCTCCTGCTCAGTCTTTCCCCTCTTTTTATTTCTATCTTTTTGTCCTCTCTCTTTCTCTCCACCTCTCTTGTCTTCCCTCTCACCCGTTCTAGTATTTCCCTATTTTCCTCTCCTTCTGCGTTCATTTCTCTTTTGTCTTCCTTCTTCTGCCATCTCCCTGAACAGGCGGACAGACGGGCAAGACGGACAGACGGACCATTTGGTGCCAACTCTCCATCAGTATTATCTAACCACATCCTTTCTGTTTCCTTTTCTCCCTCTTTTCCTTCCCTCTCCATCACTTCGTTGCTTTCCCTTTGTGCGATCCTTCTTTTGTCTGCTCCTGCGGTTTCCCCCCGGCGTGGATTGATTAATACGTCAGTAGGAAAGCCAAATCCCGCTGAGGAAGGGCTGTAATTGACAGAGGCTCAGGTGGATTTCAGGCTCCCACGCCACCGCAGAACCAACCTCTGTCTTGTTTCGCTCTCTGCCATATGAGGCTGTTACTCTTCCCTCTGGTCTATAGCAATAAGCAATATAGGATTTGACTGACTAACGCAATTATTCCCGATAACAATGTCGAATGGGGTATTTCTGTGAGTTTACTCAAACGACCCATTCAGCAGGCTCTGGCCTGGGTTTAAAGGGCCACATATGTTTTGTATGGTCCATGTGAATGACTGTACGGGGGGGCGGGGGGTTAGGGTGGTCAGGGATCTCTCACAGCCCAGAGGTCTGGGTTTGAGCTGAAATGGCCTCATATAGTAACCTGACCTTACTTCAAATAAGTCGTGATTCATAAAAATATGACCTGGGATCATACAAGGAGATGTTGGTATCTTCAGAGATAGGAGAAGAGAGTTTGTAGAGAGAGGTAGAGAGTCTTTTTGGGAGTTACCACATAAGGGTTTCTTCTGTGTGGGCAAACTGTTCTTTGTTCTAGGTCTACATCTCTCTAGTGGCGATTGCAATCTCATCTTGTGTTCCACAAGAAAAGTTTGAAAGATATTCCTTGTTTAACCTTGCTCTGTCTGGGAAAATAGCTTCCAACACTTAAACCTTAAACTCAATCCTTCCAAATCCAGACAGAACTGAAGAAAACCACCTAGCAAAATGTGTCGCTTCGGATCCCCACTTAATAAGTGAAACTTTGAGATTGTTGAAAAAGCAATCCTTCACCGATTCAACAACGTTTAGGCACTTTATTTAGGGTGTATACCTTGATTTAGTGGCTGTTAGAATCGTCTATTGTGAAAAATGAGACTTTGCTAGACTTGCGGCGCGATCCATCCTTTCCCAAAAGCTAGACCACTGATGATGTTCATTAAATGACTTTATTAATCAATCGCCAATCATTCAGATTTGCTCTTTAGACTGTCTTATCCTCTGCTGTGCCTGATTGGCTGCCTGCCCTTATGGAAGTCCCAGGAGAGAGGGGAGGGTAGATAAAGTCATAGGGCGTCCTTCAGGGAATCAGGTTGTATAAGAAAGAGAAAGGAAAGTGTTTTGGAGGTGGATGGATTAAACGAAACGAGGCACCAGGTGATGGTGGAGATGTGACCAAACGGGGGAGAGGGGGCAGCTAAACAAACAATCAAATTAGAGATCAATCCGTTCAGCCAGTTATCGATCGGTGTACTCGAGACAATTAGCATTGCTGACCAAAGGTGACATGGAGGTCTAAGGGAGGAGGTGGAGGAGGTGGAGGAGGTGGAGGAGGTGGAGGAGGTGGAGGAGGTGGAATAAACCACAGGGAGGATCAACATGGCCGTAGAGACAGAGAGCAGGAGGTTTTGCCTCCAGCCTCTCCAAGCAGATCAAGGTTGTGTCCCAATCCATCCGTAAAGTGGTCAATGAATCGATCCACCAACATCACCACTCAAACGCCCAGTGATGCGTCTCGCCATCGATCCCCATTCACCTGTCATCCATCCATCCATCTGTATACCCATTCATCCCCCTATCCATCCATTCACCCATCTGGCATCCCCCCGTCTATCCATCAGCCACCCATCAAACCACCATCCAATCACCCACCCATCCATTCATTCATTCATTCATCCTTTATCGAAACATTTCCATTCATGGTGCCATCCATCCATCTACACTTATACGTAATGTCGGCAAACTGCCCATTTTCTACTTATAGGTAATGACTCATACAATTGATTGGGAGTAAGTATGTATGTATGAGACATAAAACCAGGAGAGGAGCTCTACCTCACAGGTCCATCACATCCGGTCCAATCAACGCCAGCCGCAGAACACTTAGACAACATTATCAGGGTGTCAATTTGGCTGTCATGATCTCCAATAAAGTGATGATGGATTCAGATGTGAGGAATTGAAAGGCCCATAACCCAAACAAAGACAGAACCATGCGCACATTTGAACACCTGACTGTGATCTCTATTTCTATGTATGTGTTAAATTCTGTAGTCTAATTATTGCACGCCGTTGCATTATTGTAAGAGATAACAAATCACTTTTTTATGAATTATACATTCTTTCTCTTCCTCAATCCATCCGTCTCTCTCTCTCTCTCTCTCTCTCTCTCTCTCTCTCTCTCTCTCTCTCTCTCTCTCTCTCTCTCTCTCTCTCTCTCTCTCTCTCTCTCTCTCTCTCTCTCCTCTCTCTCTCTCTCTCTCTCTCTCTCTCTCTCTCTCTCTCTCTCTCTCTCTCTCTCTCTCTCCTTTTTCATCTGAATGATTTGGAAATGATTTAATGTTATGAAATCCCAAAACTTCATATTGGTAATTTAGTACCAATTATTTTTCATTGAATTAAACATGAGTCATGTTAAGTATACGTGAGGTTTGACTGGGATTGTTAATTCAGATATGTTTGAAAGCAATTCATAGAAGGTACGGATTTCTAAACTGTGTCTGAAACTCTGGTTCTAGGCTATAATTGATGATGGCATGGGGATATTGTCTTTATGCAAATCTACCTTTGAATATTCAGTGCCTACCCAGTAACTGCATAATGATTTACTTTACTTTTAAACACCTACGTTCTGCCAAACTATTCAGGTGAAAAATTCCAATAACAAATTCAACATTATTCTTATTTCCCAGATTCTTCCCTCATGCAATTATTAATTGTATTCGTTTTATATCATCTTTGTTTGTTATGGGTATTCTCTTATGATTCACAGACAAACACGATTGTATTTACTATTTTAAATGTGTTCCCAAATTTCAGCAAAAAAAAAAGACAAATGCTACCACATAAATAATCATGCCTTATAACCATAACCATTTATCTAACAAAAAGTTATTGAAGCTCACTCACAACACTTCAGAAATTATGAAAGCAACTAATGTGCTCCATATTAGCACGTGGTTAGCACGTCAAATTGGCCGTCTTCAGCAGGTCCCTACTCAAGCATTAAAATGGATGTATTCCTAAGAGTGTCTGCGCAGGAGGGACAGGTGGTTAGTATTCATAAGGGATAGAGTAAATGATATACAGCCAGAGGGACCATAAAGCACACCCACTTGAACCGCTCTGTTTGACACAAGGCTTCAATTCGTAGCGGTGTAGCGTTAATATCTTGGCAGTTTTAACTACTTCAAGCATCGTTAATAATCGCTGGAGGCCTGACCTGTTGTCTCTGTCTGCCCCTCCCTCCACCCAGTCTACTAACATGCTCTAATAAATCAAAGCCAACAGAAGCGCCATTCCCTCTTTGGAAGAGTAACAGCCGCTTATTGAGCATGAAGTTGACGCATTCATACCGACAAGTTGTGGGTAAAAGTCTTCAACAGACTAGCTATCCAACTCCCCCAACATGCATTGTTGTGGGCCACAACAATGCACTTTGCAGATTGCAGTTTTGAATAAGCTAGCTAGGGGAGTGGTATGTCAAGGACTAGCTAGGGTGGAATCTAAATTTGTTTAGCTAGGGCAAGCTAGCAAAAAGGTGGCGGCTTAAAAGGAAGTTCTGGGGCTAAAGCTACCTACGTATGAAACATAAATCTAGTTTTCTCGGGAAGAAAGAAAAACAAGCAATAGGTAGCCTGCTCGTCTCTTTTTAATTATTTTACGATTTTCATGTAGGCTATTCTCTTTCTGTTTTCACACAATAATCATCATCCATGCTTAAATTCAAGAACACACAGACATGCAAATCGTCACACAAAGAGACACCTAAAGGCCTACGCGTGCACATTTGACCGATGCTGACAGCAAACGGAAGCATCGGGTCGGTTGACAATGTGTCTGAATTAATGAACAAGTGAGACAGAGAGAAGGGAAAGAGACAACAACCAATCCAACCATCTCTACATGCAATGACTCGCACAAACACACACACACGCACAAACGCACGCACACACACAGATACGTTGGGAGGTTCTCCAGCAGTCAGACGTGTTGACAGCACATTGACCTGATGAAGATCGATGGGGACTCGATGGGAGGTTGAATATTTGGTCGTGTTTGTGCCGATGTGCAGGTATGAAGGTGGTGTGTGTGACTTCCTGTTTGTTCGATTGTGTGTGTGTGTTTGCATGCATGTGTATATATATACATTTTCGATATATGTATAAAAACGAGTTTTCGTATGTGTGTGCGTGTGTGTGTGTGTGTTTGTGTGAGTGTGTGTGTGTGTCTCCATCACCTTGATGGAGGGCTGCAGACAGCGGTGACCTTGGCGGATGATGGCTTTGACGCTCGTCAGAAGTGTGTTCATCATTCTTTCGATACAAACACTTGCTTTCACTCTTCCTGTTTCCTCCCTCTCTCCCTCTCTCTCTCTCTCTCCCTCTCTCTCTCTCTCTCTCTCTCTCTCTCTCTCTCTCTCTCTCTCTCTCTCTCTCTCTCTCTCTCTCTCTCTCTCTCTCTCTCTCTCTCTCTCTCTCTCTCTCTCTCTCTCTCTCTCTCTCTCTCTCTCTCTCTCTCTCTCTCTCTCTCTCTCTACAAATACATGGTACTCTTTCACAGTACTTCTACATTGCTGCTGAGAGGATTACATCATTACACAGAAGGAAGCAACAAGCTGAGCCAGGAGAGAGTCCTCTCCATCCAGCCTTCTGACTAGCAGTTTAATCTTCAGACTAGCTGCTGAAACTTCAGACTACCAGCTGATCCTTCTAACTAGCAGCTTTACATTCTAACTAGCAGCTTTACCTTCTAACTAGCAGCTTTACCTTCTAACTACACAGTTGCACCTTCTGACAAGCACCTGCTCAACCTTTTTAGGCCGTGAGGATTAAGGAGGTAAAAAGGAGGAACAAAGAACTTTATCCAAATTTCCATCCAGTGAATGTCCCTTGCAGGATACCTTATGCTGTAATCCATTTGGATGGTACGCCGGTTCATGCAAGTGGTAAATTGCAAATCACCCAGCTTTCTTGCAGCATTTCCCTGAGGCACGCCCCCCTGTTGGTCGTAGAATCTCATTGCTTTGAAAGTAGAGGGAGTTCAGTGAGGCCGACCGTACCGCTCGCCAACAAGAAGTTCTGCGCCCGTAAAGAGATTTATATTCTTTGTATTTGTATCACGTTGGTCATTTTAATGTAGATTTTAAATGCTCTTATACACTTGATTATATTGCTACATTATGCCGGTCATCAATGTATGCATTGCACGTGTCTTGCTGTGCGTGCAATACAATGTAAAGTTATGTAATGACCATCCGATGAGATATGGGAAAGCTACAACGACCAAAAGGGGACGACCCTCCGTAAATGCCGTTGGGCATCGGGCTTTGAACCTGGAACCTTCAGGCAAGGAGTCAACACACGATAACCACTTCTAGACTATTCTGCAGCTAACTCTGGAAACTTGACGATAACGATTGTTTTTCCACTGGAGAGCCGTTTTCTATAAGGGGTTGAAGGAAACGATATATGTTTTGTAATCGCAACGTCTCCGTGTTCAGCGTTCCCGGTACCCCAGCTCATATTGCTCTGGCGTGACCCATAAAAACCTGCACCGCCCTCAGTCAAAGTCTGCACTAAAGTGCAGGAAAAAGCAACAGCGTGAACTAGTGAATAATAGTGCAAATAAATGAGGGGAGCGAAAGCAAGCCTACGAATAAAGCCATAGTTTAATAGCTGCTTGGCAGTGGGGGGGGGGGGGGGGGGGAGAGAGAGAGCGAGTAGAGATAGCGAGAGAGCGAGGGCGAGCAAGGGGGGGTTTTCTGGGAAGATGGACGGTATGGCCTAAGGCCAATCACACCACGCTGACAGCCATGCTGGTAGATGGCGGTACTGTTGAGCAACAATACTGACAAAGAGCCCCCCTCCACACATGCACCCCCAAACCTTATCCGAGGCACCGAATCCATCTCTCTCTGGGGAGGTATAAGATCGCATAGTCCGGCCCCGAATCAACGTCAGAGAGAGACGTCGAATTCCTGCGTGCAAAACAACCTGAGTCCAGGGATACTGCGTGCGTGTGCGTGTTTTCTTGTGTTCACCAGGGACCTCCTGAAGGGGTCTGCTAAAAGAAAAATGAAAAAGCTACGTCATGCCATTGTCACGCTAACAGCAGAGCCACGAGCCCCGTGCTGGTAAAGCGTCCTGCTGCATTGTGAGGACCTTTTCCTCACCTGGCTCTTTTGGGGTGCCTCATGTTGCCTGTAAACCACAGGATGCACAGACCAGCTTCTTAGACACTTACGCATAATCAGCATGAAATGAAAATAGACCAAAGAACTGCTATCCCTTTCCGTGGTCTCCATGGTCATATTGTTCACCTATTAAACATCTAAAACGTTGCTTTTTGTTTTAGTTTTTTCAAATCAAGGAGTGTGCCATCTTTTATTTATTGTGTTATTAATATACTTCATGCTCCACCACCTTTCCCACAACTTTAATGCAACTCTTTGATTCGGATTTTGTATGGTCTCAGATTAGCTCTAGTTCTTATCTGTGTTCTTTCCATGGCAGAGCACTACGTATCGCTGTTTTGCACGGAAAGTAGCATAAAACAAAAGTTTGATTGTTATTTTTTCACTCATGGACTCAGACATGAATAAAAGTAAATCAACCCTAGTTGGTCCTGAATGATCGAAAGGGATGAGTCCTCCAATAGGAGTCCTCGTTAAGGACTCCTATTGGAGTCCTTAACGAGGACTTTTCACAGGAAGTGCTCTCTGAGGACATCGAGGAGGAGGTGGGCAGACACCAGAGAAGATCATTACTGATGGTCTCCTCGGAAGCATAAACTCATTCAGATGAAACCCACCAATCCGGGACTTTAATGTGATCGAGGTACAGGCTGAAGACAGTGGATCTGTTCAGACCACGCATCAATGAAACAAAATTATTAATGATAGTATTGCACACAAGATAGTCTTGCACTGGGTTAGAACCAACATCCTAAATCTCCCATTAGGCTTCCTTTCAGCAAGATACCCTATCCCCATACCGGTTCCTTAATGACAGGTACCTGAAAGACTTCTCTGTAGGTACCTCTGTATGAACGCTACACTGCAAAAAAGGGACTAAATGGTTAATTGTTCAGCGAACCAAATCTGCTGGCCAGACCTCCAGTGTGCACAGGTGTGTCCACACAGTACACCACAATGCCAAATCGACATGACCACGCCTCGGTGACCACTGATCAAATGTGGTCACGATCCGACGACTCCTGCGACCGAAAAAGGCAGGATGCCCTCGCCATAACGAGTGTCCGATTAGATAAACTCACTCATAGTCGTGCGGAGGAAAGTCTAAAGACAGCTGATTGGCCGACTTACTGCCGGTGCCCAAGCGAAGCCGGAAGCACACCGGTGCGCATGTGGTTCAATCCACTCCATCAGACAGCTGACGACTGCTGCCAGTGGGGCGTGGCACCTTCAATCAGGGAGTGAAAGCAGGATGCTAGCACACAGCCTCACCCTGGAGGAAGAACTAGGAACAAATACGAAGGCAGGTGCTGGATTAAGGGACATTATGAAGTAAATATTGCGAGGGATATTTTAACGAACTCAAATTCAGCAATCAGACCGCACTTTTAGATTGCAGCTTAAGGCAGCGTCTCAAACTAATTATAAACATTGACTAACTGATATTCTCCTACAGAGATGATGCGTTGAGTCATGTGTTGACTCCAATGCTGGCATTTTGTTCTATCAAGGTGAACCTCATTAATTCAGGCTGGTATCCACTACCAGCCAGAAAACATCACTCTGTTTTTACCGTTTGACGTCGTGGTTTTAAAGTTTGTCATTGACACACAAAACTGCTCTCTAGCCTCTCATGTAACATCAAACGAAGCAGAGAGTTGGTTTTTAATGTGGTTGGCCCTGCAGAGACTGCAGTCCAGAGAGAACTGAGAGTTTTTGGTGAATGATTCAGATTGTTTTTGAACGGTGACATGGAGATGAGACGGAGATGACGCTCTCAAACCTTTTCTCCGCACTGCCGGAGTTCTACTGGAAATATAGAAATACGTGTTTGGCTTGGGTTAAAGGGAGGTCACTTAGTCTGTGAGAGAGAGGGGGGAGGGTGGAGAACGAGGAAGGAAGCTGAAGAAATTGAGAAAGAGAAGAAAAGGGAGTTGAGATGGAGCACATGCACATTTATGCATGGTTTTGAGAGAGAGAGAGAGAGAGAGAGAGAGAGAGAGAGAGAGAGAGAGAGAGAGAGAGAGAGAGAGAGAGAGAGAGAGAGAGAGAGAGAGAGAGAGAGAGAGAGGGGAGAGAGAGAGGGGAGAGAGAGAGAGAGAGAGAGAGAGAGAGAGAGAGAGAGCGAGAGAGAGAGAGAGAGAGAGAGAGAGAGAATTATAGCAAGACAGCTCATAGAAGTGACAGGGACGCAGGAAAATGACAGATGATGTTAAAATAAATAATGAAAAAGGCGAGAGAAATACACATCCTGACAAGAAGGACGGTAACATGTAATTAGACAAACAGGCAGAAAGGCTGACCAGACAAGTTTATCAGAAAGTACAGATTTCTCCCTGGTTCACTCTCGACAAAGTTGAATCCCGCTGCCTTTGGGGGTTTAGCTCGTAGAGATCTGCATTGATGAGTCAGAATGGAAGAAGTGAAAAAAAAGATTCAGACGCTCTTCAGAGTTTGCTTTAAATTACCATCACGGGTTGAGAGAAAAACAGATTTTTATTTGATGGAAGAAAATACTTTCTTAAAAGTTAGAATAGATACGTTATAGAAAATGCTCAACTATATAGATACATATGGAGATATATCAACAGTTTTGCATCAACACAACACAATGTCAGTTTTCAAGCAAAGTTTCTGGCAAATGAATACACACACGCACACTTGTATAAAGCAAAGCAGTTGACAATTTTACTGCTAATCAATAATGAAACATGAATCTGAATATTTGCCCTCTTGGCCAGGCAACCTTGCAAATATTTTCCACCACAAGCAGAGTTACAAACCCCACACACGCACACACACTCTAAACAAACCATCGTCGCCTCAGTCCTTTATAAAGCTCACTTCCTGTTTGTTTTCCTCTGTCCTCATTTCCTCCTCCTCCTCTGTAATCCATCTCGTCTGTTTCAGCCACTCAGATATTTAGTAGCGGCGGAAGCATTTTGTAATACCTGCAAGCCTACCAGGAGGAGGTGAACAAGGTGGAGGAGGTGGAGGAGAAGGAAAAGGTAGAGGGAAAAAAGGATGAGGAAAAGGAGGTGCGGGGAGGAGAAGGATTAGGGGAGGGGAGGAGAGGGATGGAGGAGGGAGAGGAGAACGAGTGGAGGAGGAAGAAGAGGAGGGGGAATGGGAGGACTAGGTGAAGAGAAGGAGGAGGAGGAGGAGGTGGAGGAGGAGAAGGGAGAAATAATTAGGAAAAGGAGGTGCGAGAAGGATTGGGGACGCATAAGGGGGAGAAGAGGGAAGAGAAAGAGTGGAGGAGAAGGAAGAGGGGGGAAGATAATGAGGAAAAGGAGGTGCAGGGAGAAGGATTAGGGGAGAAGAAGGAGGTGGAGGACAAGGAGTAAGGGAGGAGGAAGGGAAGGAAGAGTAGGGGAGGAAAAGAAGGGAGGAGGAGGAGGAGGAGTAGAGGAGACGGAGACAGGAGAACGAGGTGGAGGAGATGGTGGAGGGGCGCTGGCTGAATTACATGGTGGCAGGTGTTATCTGTTTGGGAGACGTATGGCCGTCCGGGCGGGCCGACGCCAGCAGGGTAAACAACGGCGGCGGCGGCGGCGGCGTTGTCTGTATAAATAAACCTAACGCTGAATATAAACCAGCGGCGCCTCCGACGACACGGTGAGCGGCCTGAGAGATGATGCGGCCTCAGCACACCGTCACGGCCGCGCCCAGATTGGATACCGCGGTCTTGTTTTGTTTGCCTTGTTGTTTAGTTATTGTTTTTTTTCTACGACGCAGGGCAGGATATATTGCGGATATTGCATCGGCTTATTTTTGTTTTTACATCTCTTGCTTTATTCAACGGTTCTCAAAGTCTTTTGCATGATGGCGAGTCGGGGGTCGTGGGGTTGTGTCGCGTTTCGTTGCGCCGCGAGCGCGGTCGCCAGCGGACGAGGACTGAAGGGGATTCTGGGTAATGGCGGCGTTGGCGGTGGCTGGGATTAAAGGCTGACGGCGAGAACGGAAGAGGGAGCAGGCACCGCGCCATGGATTTATCTAACCATGCGCCGACAGCATCTGACGTCTGCACTGCGGGTGCTCATTACGGGTTCGTCCGGTGAGGGATGGGGGCGACCGGGGGAGGGATGTGGGGGGGGGGGGGGGTAAGAGAGGGGTGAGCGATGGGGTGCCCGGTGATGGATGGACCAGATGCCAGGTCTGGTTCCTCTGGGTGTGGTCCGTCTCGGAGGAAATGTGTCCCACATCACTTGGCGTGTGGAAAGACAGATTGAGTATTTTTTTTTGGAAACAAACGTGACTTCAGAAGTGTGTGTGTGTGTAATGGAGAGACGGTCAGAGTGTCGTCCAGGGAAATCCTCCTCCCTGCCGAAGCTTTGAGGAAGACTTAATCCAAATGGCCGCAGTAATTTGGCTCAGTGGTCAGCAGGTTGCCGGTTCGAGTCCCCGGTGGGTAGTGCTGTGTTGTCAGAGAACCGGAGTTACATTTGTAGAAAATGCTGGATTCAATAGAACGTGCTATGTGGATAATGTGTCAACAACAACACCATACAGAGACGAACCAACGGCAGGAAAGCGTTTGTCGAAGACATTTCCAACATTCTCATCCACACGGATGAGACTGAGGATGAGATAATATCGTACAAATCTGGATGTTTTCGTCTCCCGCCTGCAGCAGACAGCCCTGCCCTCCACCGTTCGTTCCCCCCCGGCGACTCCAGGGATCCACTAATATCCCTCTAATCACCCAGCCCTTGATTACCATCGCAGCACGCGCACGCTCACTCCCGCTGCGATGGAAGGGCTCGGGCACGGCAAGGGGGGTCCCCCTCATACGCCGAGGAACCAGGAACTCTACCGCAGGTTTCTGAACCTCGTATCTAACCTGGTGATGGGAGCTTAGTCAGTACAGCCTAGTGGTGAACCTGCTCTATGATCCTTACAGCGGGTCTTTAGCCAAGCAACTCAGCAACTCAATCTCGGTTGCCAGTTCGATCCCCGGCTCCTCCTAGCTGAGTGTCGAGTTGTTCCTGAGCGAGACATCTCACCCTTACTGCTCCTGACGACCTGCCTGTCGCCATGTTTAGTTGACTCCACCCATTCATGCACAGAATTTGTGCATGAATGGGTGAATGTTCGGCAGTATTATAATGCGCTTTGAGTGGCCACTGGTTGGAGAAGCGCGGTATAAATGCAGTTAATTTAACTCTCATGGTAATGGCGTTGGACTACCAAAGGGCCGAGTCTACCTTCAGACATCATTGAGTAAGATGTCTCAAATTATAACCACTCGTTAATGATTTCATGATTATGTATTTTAATCCACTGCTATAGACGTGCTCCGGGCCATGGCTTCTCTGGCAGTTCAAAGCCAAACCCATGTGGTGCTCCCGCGCGGTGGATTGGCTCATCGCCATGGGTTACAGACGAGGGATGCTGCCTTGCACACAAAGCAGCCCGCCAATAAGTACAGCTATAAGTTCACAAAGTCAAAATATTGATATTGTAAAACACCCTGTGTTTGCATTGACCTGCCGCATTCAAGTCTGTTCAAGATATGTTTTTTCCTTCCTTCAATTTAAAGTAATGTTATTCAGGTTTCGATGAGGCCTCCATCGGAGGCGTCTCACAGGTGGTGGTATGAAGGTGAGGGCACAGATGGCTGTCGGCGTGGCCATGAAAAAAACTAATGATTGCTTACCTGCTGACTCTGATTGTACACGGGCCACGGTCAGTCGTGTCGCCATATATCCCACGTTTCCCGATCAATAGAGCTGATTTACAGCGGCTCTCATGTCGGGTGCAGTCCTGTAGAGTGTAACCTCGCACTAACGCAAGAAAACACACACTGAGACATTTACTTAGTCACTCAAACACATCAGACTACACTCCTCCCCAACACGCAAAACAGAACCACACACACACACACAGACACACTCCTCCAACACCTCCAACCCACAAATCTTTAAACACACAAACCCACAGAGTCAGACTCCCCCCGCCCCCCCACACAGCTGTACACACACAAACCAGGCATGTTCTATGTGCTGTGTGTGTGTTGGAGAGTGTTATGAACTTTGTAATAAATGCACAGTGTGTTTACACACACAAAGCCCTGGCTCTTCTTCTCCCCTCTCTCTCTCTCTCTCTCTCTCTCTCTCTCTCTCTCTCTCTCTCTCTCTCTCTCTCTCTCAGTCTCTGAACTCTCTCTATAAATCTCTCTCTCTGTCTACATCTCTCATAGCTCTCTCTCTCTCTCCCTCTCTCTCTCTCTCTCTCTCTCTCTCTCTCTCTCTCTCTCTCTCTCTCTCTCTCTCTCTCTCTCACAAATTAAAATATCCTCAAACACAAGCACACACAGACAAACAGAGACACACACAAAGTACACATTATTGCGATCATTGATGTCCTTCCAAAAATTCAATTTACGAATGGTACTATTTATTTCACGTGAAGGGGAAGCACACACAAACCCAGACACACACACACACACACACACAGACACACACAGACAAACACAGACGCACACGCACGCACGCACGCACACACAGAAAGACATGATAACTGAATATGTTAGGGTTTCAAATAACAGACTGATAAACATCAAAACACACACATATCCTCACTTACGCATACAGATGCACACAACCTGCATACAGATGAAAGGCTCTGAGACACATGTTACATAAAAAAGTATCCCTTTCATACTCTCATACAATCTGCAAAAAAACAACAACGCACAAACCCACACAGCCAAATTAAGTGATTGTTAGTCACAATTACCATTTCAGTTTTCATCATTTGCATAGCCTTGATCGGCATGTCCAATGGCAGTCCTGACACCAACCCAACATGGATTAGACAAAGGGGAAAGTGACTGAATGTAAGAAAAAAACAAGCTGAGTTAATAATGAACAGATGAATGTATGTAACGATTGGATGGACGAATGAATGAACAACATGAAGATGAATGAGCCTGAGCCTGTGACCAAGCCTCTGTCTGTGTCGGCTGGTGTCTTCTGTCGTGTTCCAGCACACAACCCGCCCAGAGCTAACAGTCCACTCATCCATACTCTACACACACACCAAAGGTAAATCTCTAGTACCGTTCATATCTTAATCTAGAGCCTGACTGGTATATCGGTTGGCTGATTATACTGTATAACTGACTTATCATTATCGGCGTATGTGTTTGCCGTTATGAGCCGAGAGGGTTACTTTAGAAATGGTGTTGATCTATCTAGGTAATCACGTCTGTATGAATCCTCGACTGTGGTGGTTGAACCTCTTAACAGAGCACATCTCCGTAAACGCTCCCAGCACTAGCAGGTGTGTGTCGTGTTCTGTGTGGAGGTTAGTAGCTCCTCCCCATTACTAAGGACCGTTGGTCCCATTAGCTCTGGGCTTTAACGCGATGTTTCTGTGGCCTGAAGCATTACTGGAGGGTGAGCAGCCAATCCCACGGAGCCGCTCCACCCCCAGGATAACACAAAATATACATCTATATATATATATTGAATAACAGCAGTTGTATAGAATTGTACTCCCTAATATTGGTATCGGCATTGGCCTTTTAATCCAGTGTCGGTCAGCTGTAATAACTTCATCCCCTCAAGTCATGCGTCGGCTCTCAGAGCCTGGTCATAGCGGAGAAGGGGTGAAATGAGGCGCACACGTCGGGCAGACACTGAAACCCAAGGTGACCTACGGTGAAGTCAGACGTGTCTCATGAAGGTGAGGCTTTGGGTGGAGAGTCTTGCTCAGCGGCGTTTACCCGTTAGGCTGCGCTGCGGACATCGGGGGGGCGGACCCGGAACCTTCTGGCTGGGAGTCGAACAGCCGGCGCCAGCGCTGACTTTAAAACCGCGCTCAGTATTTTGTTCAGCTTGGGGTAATTTCCTCATTCCTCCATTGGTCTATTTCTATTCTCTCCTTAGTTTCTGCACAGAGCATGGATCTCTGGAGCGAGGTAATTAAATGTCTGAATGTCCTCTTCCTTTCCTTTTAAGAGATAAACTGAACGTACTTCACATCTGGGGTTTGCTATGGGGGCTTCAATATAAATAATAATGTAAATACTTTTGAACCGCAGTCTTAAAGTACCTCCGCCTGTGTACTCACACACACACACACACACACACACACACACACACACACACACACACACACACACACACACACACACACACACACACACACACACACACACACACACACACACACACACACACACACACACACTCAATAATAAAACAGACTGCAGCCTTAGGCAGACATTTGCAGGTTCTCTCTGAATTGATTATCATTTAATTAAACATTATTAATGTCCCCCTTCATAGTATTATGCATGACAGCATCTCTCACTCTGTATCTCTCTCTCTTGCACACATAAACACACACACACACACACACACATAACACAACACACACACACCGACACATAAACACACACACACACACACACACACACACACAGACACATAAACACACACACACACACTGTAACACTTTACAATAAGGGTACATTAATAACAATTAATGAATATGAATAATTCAGCAACATTCATTACTTTATTGCATAGGCAGAGGGTTAGGAGCAGTGGGTTACATTAGAGTTGGCGCTACTGCTAATACCAGGCTGGCATTAAGGTGCTAGACTCCAGCTATCGAGCCTTCGGTCTATATTTGTTCCTTATCTGGTGATTGATCATCCAGAACAGTGCATGTGAGTTTTTTCTTTGCGTGCTCTAGAGAATAGTATAATAGCATGGTGCACATCAATTGTAACTTTGACGCATTGCACAAACCACTTTTTTTGATGTGCCCCTATGCTTTCAAAGCTGTGTTGTTAATTTGACTTTAATTGGGTCGTGTCTTCAATGAGTGCCCTCACACCAGCGCCGCCATACAACCAAGCTAAAACTTTAATCACTGCTCAAAACCATAGCACACAACGTCCACAGACCCTCACGGTATTATACACTAAAAACACTATTAAACACCGAAAATCAAGACCTCGACTCTCATCTTGCAGAAAGCTTATACGTGAAGTATTGTAAACAAATGGTAAGTATGGTAGACACAAATATTTATTTAATACTTTTTTGCAATTACAACATTTTCTTTGAGTTGACAATAGTATTTGCGATGTGTGTTATTACCCATTGCCCTTTGTGACCTCTGCTTAATGCCGGGCGCGTTAGTGGAGACGGTGTAAACACAAAGAAAGTACCCTAAGAGCAAAGAATTCCTTTCTTGCAAACAGCAGAACAATTATTTCAAGTGTATATCTATATATTTTTTTAGATAATACGTTAGCTATGGTTTTGTTTGCGATTCCGGTTTTGTCTACTGCAAAATGTACGATAATTTGATTGTTTTGAGACACTTCGTAGTAGTGGATGTTTTCAGTCCAGGCTTATCTAATCGTTATCGTTCCACAACGATACGAGGATATTAAAACATGTCCTCTACGTCTGTGTTAACGCATCTCTTCTCACATGACGTCTCTCCAGCCAATCAGGCTTGTTGTGATGATGAACGTGTCTCACGAAATCGCCATGACGATTCCAAACAGTTAATTGAACAGCTATGCTTATTGTTTTACTGCTCAACCTCACTTTCATTTCAGTGAGTCCTGAAAGACTCCCCCCTTCCACGCGTCACACAATGACGTCAGCCAAACCTCGACTGTGGTCACACCAAAAGATTCATGAGCAGCGGAGTGGCCGGCAGCCATTAATGTTTTAACGAGCGCTAGCGGCGGCTGTGGCGGCTGTGACGGCTGCGCAGTGGCCATGGGCGGTCTCTCCAGGGCCGGATCCAAGCGAACATGAAGGGGATCTGCACCGTTCGCGTCCCCCAGTTTCCCGGAGCTATCATCCCCTCCGTTTGTCTATCAGGGACACAAACACACACGCAAAAGCAAACAACATCTTAATTCTGTTTGTTGTCGTTTGCGAGAGTGGAGAAGCAGGTCAGATTCCGTGTCAGCGGTGACAACATGAGGGCATTTGATGCTGATGAGATTCAACTTTTGATTCCAAGCTGTGTTGCCGTGTATACAGTGATGAAAGTCAATTGTTGAATGATTAATGAAAATACCGTTGAAAATGGTGTATTTGATCATGATTTCTGAGCTGCCGAGACATCTGCAACAAACTAGATATTGGGAAACATGAGAGACGGTGTTGGCAGAGCCGCTTTAACGGTTAACTGCCTGGGGGCTCGCTGGCATTAAGGAGCTGGGACCGCCACACACGCAAATAAATCTTTAGGTTTGACCGCATGGTTGCGGTCATGGGTACAGCTCTGCAGTAACTGCATAAGAATCATAAGAGTGGATCTGAAAGCAACTCACATCCGCCAAGCAGACACTTGTAGCACTGTAGCTTTGCTCATTTAATCGTGATACCATGTGATCAACGTTCAACGACTATAACCGTTTTGGGTAATGAAATTAAAAAAAAGACTAAAAACTAAGGTGCATCAGTTGCAGAGTGCCCCTTTAACCTTGTTTGCGAATAACTACATTTAAGCTGTGAACGCAGCGCATGCTAAGGAATGTTGAAAGACAACAGAATTGTATGGAGCGTCAGTCCAACTCAGTTATTGAACGTCACATTATTCCAACAGCGCAGTTCTTTAATTTAAAAAAGATAACATAACTTGTGTGGTTTTAAAAGGGAAACCTATGCAAAAAGCAGTTGGAAAAATGTATGGAGCGTCAGTCCAACTCAGTTATTGAACGTCACATTATTCCAACAGCGCAGTTCTTTAATTTAAAAAAGATAACATAACTTGTGTGGTTTTAAAAGGGAAACCTATGCAAAAAGCAGTTGGAAAAATGTGATGCATGTGTTCCTTGAAAAGCAACGCAAGGCTTGGACATTACAGAGAATCTAGGTAAGAATTGTAGAAATGCCCATTCAGGAGAAGGTTGCTGTCATGGGTTTGGGTGAATGCGTGGCATCTTTTCATTGTTAATTTGTGTTTCTTAGTGTTATATCTGAAATCTGCCATGGCTGATAACTAGTCTTTGTAGGAGCAGGGGGGGGGGGGGGATTAGCGTTATTGTCATCGGGACATTATACGAAATATACGAAAACGAGATTCTGTCCTGCTATAGAGCAATAAAAAGCATGATAATATGTGACCTCATTAAGGGCTTTAGGCGAACAAGGGAAGAGAGAAGCAACAGCATAATGTTTGCTATTACTTCATAATAGAACGATAGCATGCTATGTGTTGTTCTGCCAGGTTGCTAAACCATTTCTGTCGGAATGCACCAGAGCCTATCGGGAATCACTGATCACATGCACACCCTCTAACGGCTGTGCACATCAGCACCGTGCATAAGCACATCAACGTAGGGCACGTGTGCGCCACACACACACTCACACCTTATTAGCAATGCTGCTGGAAAACATCTTAGGGATAAGGCACCACACGCACGCACAAACACACAATTACACACATCAAAGACAGGGACTCATGCCCACATCCGCCATTAAACGTGGACATATACCAACAGACAACCTGCGTACCCTTTGAACCCCACACTGGGCACATGCACATGCGTGTACGTGCGTGTGTGTGTGTGTGTGCGTGTTTGTGTGTGTTTGTGCGTGTGCGTCCGTACGCGTGTGTGTGCAGGGGTAACCTGCCTCAGGGAAAGGTTCATTTAATTACATCCTAGATTAATGGAGGGAGACATGCAAACCACAGTATTAATATGCTATCACACGAACTGAAACTCTTTGTGTGTGTGTGTTTGTGAGCGTACTTGTGCGTATGTTTGCTTGTATTGGTGTCTGAATAGTTGTGTTTAAGTGTGTGTGTGTGTGTGCGTGTGCGTGTGCGCGTGCGTGTGTGTATGTGTGTGTGTGTGTGCGTGTGTGTGTGTGTGTGTAAATATATGTGCTTGTGGATGAGTCTTTTTGATTGGCTGCTGCGCGTGTACGTTGGTGGTGTGTGGATTTGTGTTGATGTGTGTGTGTGAATGTGTGTGTTTTAAGGAATGACGCTCATCTGTTCTGGTATGAAACAAGGCAAATTAACTATTTTGCTTGTACTTGGATGTGCGTGCGTGCGTGCGTGCGTGCGTGCGTGTGTGTTTTAAGGAATGAAGCCAGATGGAAAATAGTTAAAGAGGCCTCATGGATTGATGAAAAATCCAGCAAAAGAAAAATGACTTTGCCAAAAAAGGTAGAAAAAACAGAATCAGAGAACGAATTCTGCCCAGAACAACAATAACACACTATTAGACCTGGAATGTGCCAATTTAAACACTCAGTGGTTCCAAGTGAATATATGAATCCATCAATACCCTACTCATTCACTCTTGCTAATAAATACATTATTAGCATTGAATAACACATAAAGTAATTATAATCATCATTAAAAAAATATATAAAAATATGTTAATACAACATAAAAAAAAAAACCCTCCTCATTGTTGTTTGTTTGAATGGTCCGATTGGTCGAGAGGCACCATTCTCCTGTGTGTGTCAAGGTTTTCCTTCCATAGAAGGAGAACCTGATTAGTGCAGGAGTAAACGTTGCTCCCTTTCAGTTTGTAACTGAAAAAAAGTGTTTCCCCTCCCTTCCCCTTTCTGTTTGTGTGCCGGTGCATGTGTGTGTGTTTGTGTGTGTCTGTGCATGCTTGTGTGTGTTTGTTGTACTGCTTACTTTCAAGTCGTATACCCCTAGCTTTCGCACGCAGCCACGCCCAGCCATCCCCCCACCCACAACCAGCACATTTACCAGCCTTATAAAGACTGATGGATGACGATACACTTTGTGGTAGAATAGTAGTATAATACCCCTTATCCTTCAGTTGTGAGCGTCTGTTCTTCTCTGCACCGTGAATCGTGATTATTTTATTGTATGCATCTTGTAACTCATCCGCTGCGCTTATTTAAGCAGAATCTGCCATCGTCTGGGGTGTCAGATGGAAACTCTTTCACTCTGTTATCACACACCCTCGGCTCGGTTCTTTGAAGCAGAGACAGTAGGAGACAATAAGGCAATACACAGGAGAAATTAACACCTCTCTTCTCTGGTAGGAGCGAAGGGAGGTGCATTTTATTTGACTGATACAATAGAAAATACCAAGCATCCAACAGGCATATCGTGGGCCTGTAATACTCAGTTATGGAACAAGTATTTTTAGACACGATACAACCAGAGGTGAGCAGAGGCCGGACAGCCTGATAGGAGTGGACGTCCTCTGGAAACGAGTTGGCGCTGTTTCACTACAGACGGACAGCTTCTTCTGTCATTTTTTTCACTTCTCCAGCATCAGCTGTCAGTCGCTGTTTGAGGCTGCTGTCGGCCCCCCGACCAGACCAGAGTCGCCAGCCAGAAGAGTTTTATCTGAGCGCCAACGAAGCAGGAGCAACCATCGCAGCAAAACACTTCTGAATTTACAACACACCACTTGGCTGCAAAGCACACATTTATCCAAAGCCATTCGGAAACAACTGCATCTCTCACTAGTAATTAAACCAACTGACGGACTGGGCAGAAGCACAACGCAAGAGAACACGGGGGTAGTTTGTTTTTCTTTGCCACATTTTCCCCCAGTAATTCACCCCGAAACAGAGTCTTTCTCGTGCGCCGATCATGATTAAGAGCGGGCTGGCTCCATTAATCTGATTGGTTGTTCGGTCGTTCCATTGATAAACATTGACGCGTTAACGTTGGCTGGTTGAATGGACCGTGGCAATTATAGATTGGGTTTTACGATGTGAAGTTATTATTATTTATACCAGTACAAATTACAGCAGTGAGGGAGAGGTGTGCATTATTTTCAGATTACACCCCGGCTAGACTCTCAACATCATTCCAAAATAAGGGCCAACATTCTCTCCACTCTGAGCATCTGGCCAGCAGCCCCCGAGCTGAAATAACCCCGTTAACCCAGAACATGCTAGCAGTTAACAAGACAGCAGTACCTAATAATTCCTCACAGCTGCTGTTTCACTGACATGGTGACACTGGAAAAAATGGATGTGAAATTTTGGATTCCCACTTGCTGAATATGAATGATTGAAAGAAAATGCCTACGACTATCTTAGGTTCGATAAGCTTATTTGATTAGATGGAGCTGTAGGTTTTGAACACGTTCCAGTTGCCGGGTCGAGACTAATATCTTTTCTTGCTACTGAAGTTCATGTGAGCCATGGTGCTTGACTGAACGCGTTTCAGGCATTAGTCAGTCACCAATTAATTTGCCATTCGGAAAAATTGTGTTTCATAGAACACAATAGCTAGGTTGAGCATGTGAGCCATACCGCTTGGCTGATGAAAAAAAAATTCATGCATAAATCTGTCACACATACATTTGTTCAGTCGGCCAAATTTTGTTTCAAAGAACACAAGAAATAGTTTGAGCTAAAAGTGTTCACTCTGAGACACAATCACCCTGAAATGAAGCCCCCTAGTTCTGGATTTTCCCTGACATTGTTATTCATTCACCAGCTGAGGGAAAAACTCTTGTTTGCCTTATTTTGATTTTTTTTTGGATTTGATTTTTTTATTTTGCATGAGATTGATATTAAATGGATTAAGAAAAAAATTAATCTAGGTTGGTATACACCAGTTGAAGAGAGTTCACATAACCCATTCTTTACATGGGCAAAAACACACACACAAACAGACGCACATGTGGGCGCACACACACACACACACACACACACACACACACACACACACACACACACACACACACACACACACACACACACACACACACACACACACACACACAAAAAAAACATGCTTACACACAGACAGACACACACGTGAGAGAGCGCAGGGGAGAGAGAGAGAGAGAGAGAGAGAGAGAGAGAGAGAGAGAGAGAGAGAGAGAGAGAGAGAGAGAGAGAGAGAGAGAGAGAGAGAGAGGAGAGAGAGAGAGAGAGGGAGAGGGGGAGGGGGAGAGGAGAGGGGGGAGGGGGAGAGAGAGAGAGAGAGAGAGAGAGAGAGAGGAGAGAGAGAGAGAGAGAGAGAGAGAGAGAGAGAGAGAGAGAGAGAGAGAGAGAGAGAGAGAGAGAGAGAGAGAGAGAGACGGTCAATGTTCAAGGCTCTAAGTAGTTTTTGCTGGACACTGTTTATCTCCCTCCCTCTCCTTTCTTCCTCTCACCTCCATCTTCCTCGTAACACGTTCCCCTCTGACCCCCTCTTTCTAGCCGTCTCTCTCCCCCCTCTCTCTCTCACTCACAACATCCTTAACATGGAGTGGTGCTGGACCGGAGGGGCGATCGATAGGGCCCACTTCAAAGGTGGCTGTCCTCAACGGGGTCTCCCACGACATGCCGGAGGGGCCAGGAGGGACCAGGGGATGTCAGGGGCCATAGGTTCAGAGGGGCAAGGCAACGGAGACCCTCAACAGCCCTCCCTTTGGAGATGCCTGATGCCTTGCACACACTAGACTCATTTTAAAATGTTGAAAACGTGAGAGACCCCACAGCTTACATCATATTAAGATACTTTAAGCTGGAAGTCGGTTTAGTTGTTGTAACCGGGAGGTTGCTTGTTCGACCCCCGGCTCCTCCTAGCTGAGGGTGGAGGTGCCCCTGAGCGAGACGCCCTCACCCTGACTGCTCCTGACCAGCCGGCTGTCGCCTTGTCTGGTTGACTCCGTCGTGGGTTTGTGACTGTGCATGTGAACCGTTGTAAGTTCATTTGGATAAAAGCTAAATGTAAAACTTTTTTGCATTTGAGTGGAAGGCAATGATTTTGCACACACAGACACACTAACTGATTCTATTCCCCAACAAACCAGGACTGTCAGCCCAAGCGCTCACAAATCGCAACTGCAATCGGAAAAAAAAAAACGGGAGGTTCAGTTAGAGGTTTGAAGTCGAAATCTGTAGCCTGTGGGATCAATTGATGAAGAGGACAAAACCCCTATGGCCAATTACAAAAGTCAAAGGTCCTATTAACGATCGGCACTGAGTCGACTATCCCGCTTGGAATAAAGCCTCTGCAAATCTGCTGGTATCTTCATCTGTTGACAGGGAGAGTGTTTAATTTCCAATGCAAATCCAATCAACTGCAGCCTGACTTCTTTTAATGACACGCTGCAGTCATCGGTCTGGAACAGCAATCTGCCTTCATTATAACACGACTCCTGTTTCCAAACCAGGACATTTCATCAGATGGATGAAAAAAAAGCTGGCAAACATATAATGCTAAACACAATGCCACAGGTAGCAAATGACAACAGCTCTTATTCATCTGTTTTTCTATTATTACTAAGTGGTATTAGGCGGAAATAGCCTCTCCTGACAAACGTTACCCGACAGAATCCATGTGAGGTAGGGAGATCGGAGGTGGGGGGGGGAGAGATAGAGAAATGGCAGGCAGGCAGGCAGGCAGGCAGGCAGACAGACAGACAGACAGACAGACAGACAGACAGACAGACAGACAGACAGGCAGGCAGACAGGCAGGCAGGCAGGCAGGCAGGCAGGCAGGCAGGCAGGCAGGCAGACAGACAGACAGACAGACAGACAGACAGACAGACAGACAGACAGACAGGCAGACAGACAGACAGACAGACAGACAGACAGACAGACAGACACAGACAGACAGACAGACAGACAGACAGACAGACAGACGTATTCATTTATCCCAACTTTTTACGTCAGTGGGAAGATTTTAAAAGGGTGTTAAATGGCTAATCAACCTCCCAGCTGGGGGGACAAAGGGGCCCTTAAGACAGTAAATCAAGTGTGCCAGGCAGATGCTGCAAACTGCTCCCCGTTTAATCAGCAGAATATCAGGGGTTTCTCCGGTCTGAACACAGAACCTTTGGGGAGGTTGTTCCGGAAGAGTCAAGAGTCAAGAGTCACCGCGAGGAAGAGATCGGCGAGGCAAGGTTCATCTCCACAGCAGCCTTCAAACACTACAGCCGCTCACGACCCAGACAGAATCACATTTTTGGAAAAACATAGTCATCACGGTTTAACAATATTCATCCTTCCACGTTTATGATCGGAAAAAAGTTACTGTGGCTGAAAACGACTGTTTGGCCAAGAGAAACATCGTGGCCTAAAGGTATCTGGTGTCGGTGGACTTCAGACCGAGGTTTGTCCAGATACGAGGCCGCTAAGAGCTTCTTCAGCGTGCTTTGTGTGAGCCCGGGGACTAGCGAGCAGGCCGGTGTCCGATGGCCTCAGCCCTGTGTGGGACTCATAACAGAGGAGCAGATGAGAGACGTCGGAGAAGTCAAGGCGAGGTGCATTTATCGGAGCTGCTGCTGGTGCTGCTGGTGTTGGTGGTGGTGGTGCGGTCGGCGGGGTTTGGTCGTAACAAAAGGCACGGTAAGTGCAAAGCTAGCTCTGCATGCTGGTATCTCCACATGCGCCTGTCTGAGCTTTGATGAACAAACACGCAGAGTGAAATGGATCACAATAGGAATAATACATGTGAGGCTAATGATTATGAAGCTGGGGTCCTTATGGTGAACCACCGTAAAGGCTAGGGTTCATTTATTCTGCTAAATGTTCGTCTGATCTACCCACCAGTCGATTTTCTCTTTTTCAAACAATTTGAACTGTGGAGACGATACTGGCTGCACTGGAAGAGCAACAGAATGCTCTCCTCTAAAGTATTCTTTAGATATTCGTCCATCGCTGATTTAGTTGGGAAAATAATATATACCTAAACACAGTGAGGATATACTGCAGTAGAGGAAGCACAGGGAGTAGGCGGGCTAGGAAAGCAGTGAGGGGATGTGTAGGGCTTGTAGAATGCATCATGGGATTTCTTGTTGAAAGTACAACGCCATTTTGAGAAGACTCAAGACAGTTATTCAGTCCAAGAGCCAAAAAAGGTCCTGAATCCCTTTGGTCACTAACGATCTAAGGCACCCAACGTAACACTCTTGTGACTTTTGTACCGACATGACCCTCTTCTAATCGATTGGTCTCTAATGCTGGCCGGGATACATAATTTCAAACTTTGGAAGATCGTTAGGTTTTCATAATGAATATTCTGAATGGTTGAGGACATATCAGCATTCACCCTGGGTCTCATTCCCCGCCTGGAAGACACAAAGAGAACCGCAGAATCAGCTTTTTCTTTTTCAAAGCGGTTCAATTTGGAGAAATCTTGTTAATATTTTAATGACACAAATAGGAGAGAAATAACGAGTGCTTCCAATTATCACAAAACATTAAAAGGTGTTTGTGCGTTGGGAAAAGTCGAGATGAATTGAACGTTAGCACAAGTGCTTTTCACGACACGCTGAGAGAAAACACACAGCTTTAATCTGGAGGACGGCTCGCCAGGAAGGAAAAACAATGTTGATGTTCTGTTCATGATTCTAAATAGAAGTGCACAAGAGCCATGAAGGTGCAGTTTGAACATGACATATAGTGCAATACAGCAGCCAAAGTAGAGTGACCCAATTGTAATTTGAAATCCTAAATAAACCTAAATATACAGTTTCCTAGGCAGCCACAACTCGCATGAGAAACACTGCGGCAGTGTCAAACACAACAATGTCTGCTCATAAGGAGTAATTATTTCATGATTAATCAATAAACATTGACCAAAACCCTATTATTAACAGACTATGCTCCCACGATGGAGGCGGTCAATGCGGTTGGACGTCACAATATAGAAACCCTGAGGTGAAGAGAAAAAGGGGAGAGATTACGGCGAAGATTCCTTGATTATATCAATTTGAAGTTCTGCGTACCCTTGTTGTTGAAGAGCAACGACGCGACTCAGAGACACAATGCCGAACCGTAAAAAGTCGCCCGCATTGATGGAGAAGGGTTTATTGTGAATAAAGGAGGGTAAGGGTAGAGGACAGGAAGTCCATCATAAGAAAGTTTGAGTGTGTGAGACAATAGTGTGAAAGAAAGACAGAGATGGGATCCATTATTTATTATCCCTCTATAGAATATTCAATAATTGATGTTCATACATAGAGTCATAAGCACATGGAATTAGTGCATTGCTTTATTGACAGCCTCAGACAATAGCTGTTGCGGACTGCATGATATGCTACCATTCTTACGGTACTGTTGTCATAACAACTAACAGTCACAACATTCTAGAGCTGAAACACAATTTCCATTGTAATGTGATTCAGTTGACATGCGACGGCTTGACACATCATTGCAACGTGCTTCACCCCAAAACAGTAAACATGTCACGAATAAATCAAACCGCTGCCATCACAAAGCCAACAACAGGAATTCACGACATCATGATCCGATTGTAGACTCGACTCTATTCAACTCATCAATCCGAAGTCATCAAACCAAGATCCCCAAGATACACACACGGCTGCACAGCTAAAGATACACGAATACACGCATGCTCTCTCTCACACAAACATCCACACACAGATACCCCACACACACACACACACACACACACAGATTCACCCACACAGAAGCACACATAACCACACAGATTCATCACTCTGCTAAAACTGACATTTTAATGGTCTCCTCGACTGACCTTATCACCATAAGAGAGTGATTCAGCCTTTCTAAAGGTAATCCATCTCATGATGTCGTACTCACCATATTGGAGTAAAAGCGATCACTTTGTGTGCGCGTGTGCGTGTGCGTGTGTGTGTGTGTGTGTGTGTGTGTGTGTGTGTGTGTGTGTGTGTGTGTGTGTGTGTGTGTGTGTGTGTGTGTGTGTGGTTGTGTGTGTGTGTGGTGTGTGTGTGTGTGTGTGTGTGTGTGCGTTTGTGTGTGTGGTGTGGTGTGTGTGTGCGTGTGTGTGTGTGCGTGTGTGTGTGTGTGTGCATACCTCTCTGTATTTTAGGCAGTAAAATCAGTGTGCTGAAGTACAGCTGTAATTATTTTCGTGAATCAATTTGCCTGGAAGAACAATAGACTTCGAAACAACTGCTAAAACATTGTTTCACATGTTTCCGGGGAAGTAAAATAGAGAAATAAAAATAATCTCTCTCTCTCTCTCTCTCTCTCTCTCTCTCTCTCTCTCTCTCTCTCTCTCTCTGTCTGTATCTCTCTCTCTCTCTCTCTCTCTCTCTCTCTCTCTCTCTGTCTGTATCTCTCTCTCTCTCTCTCTCTCTCTCTCTCTCTCTCTCTCTCTCTCTCTCTCTCTCTCTCTCTCTCTCTCTCTCTCTCTCTCTCTCTCTCTCTCTCTCTCTCTCTCTCTCTCTCTCTCTCTCTCTCTCTCTCTCTCTCTCTCTCTCTCTCTCTCTCTCTCTCTCTCTCTCTCTCTCTGTGTGTGATGAGATGAGCGATCCGCTTGAGAGAGAGGACGTTCTGCTGGGACGATTCACCGCCGGGGAGAACCCAGACAAGGGAACACGCCTTTCACACCCTATCAGCCGTCTAATGCGCACCGTCAAACGTTGGCTTTGAATCAATGCGCCCGCCGGTAATGGGCTGTTGTCATGGTTTCTCCTGGGGTTCCTCCTGGGGTTACCCATTGACACCAAGGCAGAACCAAGAAGATGGCAGCTGCAGCAGCCATTCCGACGATGCAAAGAAACAAGCCAGAGTCAGCTGTTGCAGGCCACAGTATCTGTGACCCGCCACAGCCACAGACACTAACATTCAGCAATTAACATCCAAATCTATTAATTGCTGTTGGGATGCAAAGAGAATAAATGTGACCAGAATAATTTTACCCTGGCTTTAAATTGAACAATGGATCCGGAATAAACCACAGTTACACAGGAAAGCACTTTATATTATATCCCTTGGCCAAAATAGATGATTATAATCACATTTAAAGTGAATGAGTAGGAACCAGGTACTGTATCTACAAATTCAGTCCCAAACACACCGATGAGAATGAATACGGATAGGAAACCCATCCACTATATGGAAATACTTCACGCCAACAAATGAAACTTAATAAACGTTGGAAGCCAACTCCATATCTCTCAGAGTAAAGTGGGTCTCTGTGTGTTTTCAATTCAGATGAATGAAAATAAAATGAAAAACAGTTGGTCTGTGCTCTGTTACCCGGCAGGAATAATAATAATTTGTTGCCTTTGCAGAGTTCTTTTCAACAAACCCAAAGTGCTTAACACTGAGTGTGGGTGTGTGTATGCGTGTTGGGGGAACGTGAATCCTCATCCACTACCAGTGTGTAGCAGCTACCTGTGTGATGCACAACGACCGGAACACACCGGAACACACAACACTTTGGAGAGGTGTTGATGCAGTCCAAGGACGCAAGACCTTGGCTGGGCCAACCTTGAAGTTCCCATTTGTTGTTGTATATGGATAAATAAAGATCAATAGAAAAAAAAGATTTAGTAAAATTTTGGGCTGTCCGCAAATATGTGAAATAACCAAAAGGGTTATTTGTTAGTTTTGTATTTCTTCCATTAGGAGAATATTGAAATACTTTGGCAAAACTCTTACAGCTCCAGTACAGTGATAGAATCGTCAAGAAGGAACATAATAGACAGACAGACAGACAGACAGACAGACAGACAGACAGACAGACAGACAGACAGACAGACAGACAGACAGACAGACAGACAGACAAATACTTTATTTATCCCGAGGGAAATTCAGGTATCCATTAGCGTAAAACAAAACATACATTAGACTAAAATTAAGATATAGACATAAATTAAAATATAAAATTAACAGTACCTACAATAAACTTTAACCTAAATTCGGATATAAAATAAAATTAACAGTAGCTACAATAAACTTTAACCTAAACTGGTGGTGCTAATAATGAAACAAACTATTCTTTTTTTACAGAAGTGTTCTAGAGATATCCAAAGGATTTCTATTTAATCATGTATGGTATGAATAATACATGTATTTAGCAGCTATTTCAATGTTTAAACGAGGCCAGGTAATATAATAATCATGAACAGAACATCAACATTGTTTTTCTTTCCTGGCGAGCCGTCCTGATTAAAACTGTGTGTTTTCTCTCAGCGTGCTGGCGAAAAGCACTTCAATTTATCTCAACTTTTCCCAACGCACAAACACCTTTTAATGTTTTGTGATAATTGGAAGCACTCATTATTTCTCTCCTATTTGTGTCATTAAAATATTAACAAGATTTCTCCTTCACCAAATTGAACCGCTTTGAAAAAGAAAAAGCTGATTCTGCGGTTCTCTTTGTGTCTTCCAGGCGGGGAATGAGACCCAGGGTGAATGCTGATATGTCCTCAACCATTCAGAATATTCATTATGAAAACCTAACGATCTTCCAAAGTTTGAAATTATGTATCCCGGCCAGCATTAGAGACCAATCGATTAGAAGAGGGTCATGTACAAAAGTCACAAGAGTGTTACGTTGGGTGCCTTAGATCTTTAGTGACCAAAGGGATTCAGGACCTTTTTTGGCTCTTGGACAGGAGAGAGTCCCCATCTCTATCCTCTGGTACTACTGAGGCCAGGAGGTGAACACCCCTTACTGGTCTCCCTGCACCTCCATCATTGGACCTGCCATCCAGACCAGAGCAGCCCTGCTTAGCCCTGAGAGAGGCTCGCCGTGCTAGCCATGGCGCAGGAAGGAGTGAGAGATCAGCCCAGCTAAGAAGGCCCAGGCTGTGTGCTAATGGTGATGCGGAGAACAGGCGTGGATGTCGGGCTAGATGGTAATGGCGTGCTTACTGATCACAGGCTAGCTTCTAAGATAGCTGGTAATTATTATGCATACTGAGCACGCGGTAACAGTGGATCTGTATGGTAATCAAGGTAATATATTACCATGGGCTATCTGCTGAGCTAGGTGGTCAAAGTGGCACTTTATGAGCATTGATTAGTGGCTGGGCTGGACCCTAATGGCGTGCTTACTTGCCAAAGGGGCAGCAGATAAGCTATATGTAATTATGTTGCTTCACTAGCAGCAGCTAGGCGGCAATGGGTGGGGCGCTATGTATGCTAGCAGTTCAGCTAGGTGGCGATGGCGGTACTCCATTAGTGCAAGCTAGGAGCTGGGCTAGGCTAGTAATGGATGTGCTTACTTAGCACAGGTGGTAGGTGATAAGGGCTAGCTTCTAATGGCGGCTTCAACTCGCGGAGCGGACTCACTGCTCATTTGGAGCCGGTGGACGCTTGAGTAGCTGATGGTGCTGTATTTAGAGTTGCACGCACGCACACACACACACACACACACACACACACACACACACACACACACACACACACACACACACACACACACACACACACACACACACACACACACACACACACACACACACACACACACACACACACACACACACACACACACATATATACAGTATCCAAAACACACTCAAGCTGTTACCACAGATTTAAACATATTTGCTGACACTCAAATAGTGAGTGCACTACAACAGCATTGCAGAAACTGATGCATGTACTAATCAACGCGCACATCAAAACACCATCCACACGCACACACAAACAAACACACACATACACTAACGAGGCAGCTGTACATGCAACACAGACAAGCAAAAAAACGGCAAACCACACTTTATTGTGTACATGCCACGCACCCACCCACACAAAACAACAACACAAAAACTGTTAAGTTTGTGTGTTGAAATCAGTTCTGTTAAAGAGAAAACCTCCCAGCGGTGACGGGAGGACGTGGAGAGAGAGGCACGGTGGAGGTAGGAGTGGAGGGGAAGGAGGAGAGGGGAGGGGAGGTGTGCTGTCGTGGAGGTTTACCTTCCAGCTGTGAGGCAACAGAGTGAAGCAACCATTGGTCATGGACAATCCTGCCTTACCAAGTGTGCTACACAATATACACTGCTCTCTATGGCATGGTGATGCAGGGCTCAACAAAGGGACTGTTGGCACATCTGCCGCATAGCAATAAGGTCCTGGGTTCAAACCCCGCCTTAACCTTTCTGTGAGGAGTCAAAGTATTTCCCCCCTGGGCGTGTTCAGGTGGGTTTGTTCTGGTTCCCCTCCCGCACCATAAGACATACATGTTCTGTTAGTACTCCTGCCAGTGCCCTCGAGCAAGGCACAGAGCTGAAGAGCTAGTGCCCTGGAGGTAGAGATGGTTGGCTGGTCACTGGAAGGTTGCTAGTTCAATCCCCGGTTTGTCTGCTGTCGAGCAAGACACCTCAACCTTACCGCTTCTGACGAGCTGGCCGTCTCCGTGTGTGGCTGACTCCGCCGTCGGGGTGTGAATGTGTGCATGAATGGGTGAATGTTTAAATGCAGTCCTAATGTACTATACTTTCTGGTGGTGGTCGCTGAGTGCTGCCCTGTGGCGGCTCACTGCGTATGGGGACGGGCTGAAGACAGATTGAACAGTTGAATCGATGCTATCGAATCCAGTATCATCAAAGGACTCAATGACACTTTATGGAGAAACCATTGAGTGTTACGATATCGTCCACCACAAGACACAAGTCGGTGCTCCAGCCGTTCTTCCATCAATCCGTCCGTCGTTCCATTTATCTGTCCCATCAACCCATCAATCCATCAATCCATCCATCCGTTTAGCCATCTATCCATCTATCTCTCATTCCTCTCTTCTGTAGCCTATAGTTATTTCTCGCTCCCTTGAGCAGGAATATTGGTAGACTGGTAGACGATATATCATGTAGGGATCAATAGTTGTGTGTATACATATATATATATATATGCATTTCCCCAGATCCTACCTTTTAACCCCGTTTACCACACACCACAGTTTAATACACTTCATTTATTTACGCAACATGATACATAATCCACACAGTTGACCACACATTCATTTGTTTGTCAAAACACAAGGCTCCAATTCAACTGCCCTCTTTCCTGTCCGTCCGGTATACTGGTCCACGGGGAACGCGCGCCGCATGGGAACCATGGGGCTTTACTTTCTGTTCCGGGACAGTTCATTTGGTTTGCTAATGGCGGGGGTGGTGAGGTAGCGTTCTGAGTATCGTATCGTTTTTGTTATGGTTGGTGTGATTCATGTTAAAGACCGTGTTGTGTGTGTATATAGATTTGTATGCATTGTTTAGTGAAGATATAGTGTTGGGGCTATTTTTCTGAGGCGTTTGATGATTGATCATGGTTGTAATGATGTGTCACCTACCCAAGTGGGCTCTCCCAATTGGCCTCTGATTGGAAGGCCTATTTAATGGGGAGATTGGGTGAGGGAAAAAGAGATGCAACAGCTTGATGAGAGGATGTGTGCTTTTGTTTGCCTTGTACATGTTTTTGGAAGTGTAAATAAACCAACACCATTACCTTAAACTCTCTGAGCCTCCTCCCGCTTTCTAAAAGTTCCCTCCTTGGATGCGGGACACATCCAAGGAGTATGTGAGATGTATGTGAGTTGAGGGTTCAACACCTCTTTCTCACAATCATCATAAACAATTTACATTTAGGGCATTGAGCAGATGCTTTTATCCAAAGCGACTTACATCGGTTAATACACACATTGACACACCTGACGGCAGAGTCAGCCATGCAAGGCGACAGCCAGCTCGTCAGGAGCAGTTGGGGTTAAGTGTCTTGGCTCAGGGACACATCAATACTCGGCTAGGAGGAGCTGCGGTCAAACTAGCAACCTATCGGTTACAAGACAACTGCTCTACCTCCTGAGCTAAGCCGACAATGGGTTAAAACCTTGACCAGAGGGTACTATATGACTTCAGATCCTAAACTGATTTGTGTTTCAACAGTGTTGATTAGTGTTGTAAGTGTGTCAGTACTTGGTTAAATGGGTGCGCGTCAATAGATCTCTACCATAGAGTTATATAAGCTATAGCTCAGGTCTTCACTGACCTTGAACTGTAATGGTGAGAACTATCTAAATTAAGCTTACCATTAGCATTTAATTGCTATCTACAGACTGTCTACCTCCTACAACAAGGTTGTAACTAGCCTTTTAAGTCGTGTAAGAGTTATTGTCGAAGTCAATTTTACTGGCGAAGTATCAGACCTGCATTAATCATTTTATTTGGCAGGACTTAGGTATATTGACAATGGCATATTTGGATACAGGGTTATGGATATGAATAAGTATGCCATTTACAAATGATTCAGGTAATGACCATTTTTTATTGGACTTAAAAAGTTTTACTTTGATGTCACACCTTAGAATTCTTGCAATCACTCAGATGGATTGGATGTGAAAAATGAATTTATCTACGAAAACGTCACTTTTTGGAAAGTAAATTATTTAATATTGCCAATACAACACCTGTGTTTGTAATTAATTCAATATATCAAGATGACAGTGTTTTGTTGTGAGTTACGTTTGTCTGCCTTTGTGTCGTCTCTTATGATTATTTGTGCATCAAACTCTAGAGTGGATAGTGGAGAGGAAGGGTCTTCTAGTGACTGTGTGTGTGTGTGTGTGTGTGTGTGTGTGTGTGTGTGTGTGTGTGTGTGTGTGTGTGTGTGTGTGTGTGTGTGTGTGTGTGTGTGTGTGTGTGTGTGTGTGTGAGTGGTCATGTGTGTGTGTGTGTGTGTGTGTGTGTGTGTGTGTGTGTGCTGTGTGTGTGTGTGTGTGAGGGTACATGTGTGTACGAGTGTCTGTATAGCTGTATATATGTATGTGCGTGTTTGAATGAGGGAGCACATACGCATAACCTTTGCATATGTGTGCAGGTTTGACTGTGTCTATGCATGTATATGGCTTTATACATACATGTGTGTGTGTGTGTGTGTGTGTGTTTGTTATGCTTATGTACTTACTTTTTATTATTATATTTATTTTTTATTATTCAAGTCTCAGCTCTCCTACTTGTGTTTCTCATATACCTTTACTTTCTCTTATATTGTACTGTTGGAGGAGCCCAAGACTAAAGAATTTCATTGCCAGCGACTGCTCTGTAATTGTTGTGCATATGACAATAAAACCATCTTCAATCTTGTGTGCGCGTGCGTGCGTGTGTGTGCGCGCGCGTGTGTGCGTATCAACGTATCCCAGCGCCTCAAACCCTCAACATGAATACCTAACCCCCTCCCATCTGAATGGACAGCCAAGATGGCCGATAACCATGTCCTCAGAGCAGCTTCCTTGAAAGTCGTCTGCGGTTCGCCCCGAGTCGGAGGCAGGGGGCACTATTAGCATACCTCCGACAGACCGTCAGCACCCCACAAATTGGACTGTCACCCCGGCCGCCCCCGAGCCTGCACCCGCTACACCACCACCCCCCCGCGCTCCGGTGACACAGCAATATCTGTGGTTTTGATAAGACTTCTCCTCCATGTACCTCGGTGTACCTTGATAGCACCCACTCTGCCGTTCCTCGATTATGGGACACTTTATGAGAAAATCCCCCGTGTCTGTTTTTTCCACGGCGAGAAAAAACGGAGCGGGGGAAGAGACACACCGCTGACGTTAAAAGGCAAAACGCCAGCTCCATCTAGTGGCGGCCGCTGGAAGTTCGGGTTCACGTTGAATTTAGAACATCCTGTTGTCTACTCCGAATTAAACGACGGATAAATACTGAGGCTCGCTAGCAAGACATGCTGGTAGTCTGGATCAGGACGAGCAGGCCGATGGATGAACAGATGGACACACAGATTGGTGGATGAATGAAGAGATCAATAGAGAAACAGATGGAGGGACAGACACACAGATGGATGACGGATAGAAAAGGTAGTCAAATTAAATGGCTACAATGTGTTTATTAATGCCTGTTTGTTTTGTTACTACTGTTGGTATGTCCATCTTACATTACTGTTGGTATGTCTATCTTACATTACTGTCGGTATGTCCATCTTACATTACTGTTGGTATGTCTATCTTACATTACTGTTGGTATGTCCATCTTACATTACGTTTGGTTTGTCTATCTTACATCACTCTGTGTTCCAGCACCAAATACACCTTTCCACCAAAGCAAACACACTCTCATCTTTAACTCTCATCTTTTCCCTCTTATCCAGTATCACCCAGGCTGTAAGAATCAATGATGGCCTCCTCCCCGAGTTATTCGGTCACCATGACCAATAACTCTCCCAGAATGCATCAGTGCAAGCGACAGAAGCAGGAGTTGACATGAGAGAAGTCAGGTGTAACAGCTGTCTGTGGTTGGCAGTCTCTGCGTAGCTGCTGAGATTCAACACCTGTGTGATGCAGGCGACACACACATGCACGCACACCACACACACACACACACACACACACACACACACACACACCACACACACACACACACACACACACACACACACACACACACACACACACACACACACACACACACACACACACACACACACACACACACACACAGCACTCACAGAGGAAGACAGTATGTGTTGGTGACTTCAACGGTTATTCTATCATTTATTTAGTACCCTCAGACATGTCTTATTTTTTCCTTCATCTAAAGTTGATGGTATCTATAGTAAAGTAACCAAAACTATTACAAATCAACCAATAAAGGAAACCAAGACAGCTTGATGGGCATCGCACGCCTTCACAACAAGAGCGGGAACCCAAACAGGGAAATAAAACTAATGAATGCCTGTGTGTGTAGGCCGCCGAGACAGACCATAATATTAATTAAGGGTATTATTAATCCGACGCTGCTGTGTGGAGTCACCGTCTTACAAGTCATTAGGAAACCCAACATTTGTACAAAGTTCCAGCTGTTGCTGTTGTCTCGTTTCAATTCCTGTCCTTTCATGTTCCTTTAGTCCTGGAAATGTTCTCTGTTCACGCCGTCAGCTGGCAGCTGCTCATCGAAGGAGGCCAAGCACTAAATAACAATCCACACATCAGACCATCCATCCATCCGTCATTCATGTGTCCATCTATCCCCCATCCATTCACCTCTCATCCATCCATCTGTCATTCATGTGTCCATCTATCCCCCATCCATTCACCTCTCATCCATCCATCTGTCATTCATGTGTCCATCTACCCCCCATCCATTCACCTCTCATCCATCAGTCATTCATGTGTCCATCTACCCCCCATCCATTCACCTCTCATCCATCCATCTGTCATTCATGTGTCCATCTACCCCCCATCCATTCACCTCTCATCCATCCATCTGTCATTCATGTGTCCATCTACCCCCCATCCATTCACCTCTCATCCATCCATCTGTCATTCATGTGTCCATCTACCCCCCATCCATTCATCCTTCATCCATCCATGTCATTCACGTGTCCATCTATCCCCCATCCATTCATCTGCCAGCCAATCATCCATCATGGATATAATAGAGGTGCACACAGGTTGAATATCTGACAGTAACTACCACTCCATGCTATGCAGCCCTCAACCAAAGGACACAAACAAAGAGTAAACACTGTAATACATCCCAAAATGTCCCTCAGCCATGGGGGTGCTGTTTCATGTCAATATGTGTAATGTGCTTTCATGGACACAGACACGGTGAAGACAGAGAGGTAATGGTGCTCCCGCTATAAGCTGTATCTATGCAGTCAGCGGGCAAGGGGGTGGAGCCAAACTCTACTTTTCTAAACTAAGACCAACTAAAGTCATCTGGAGCCCAAGCTGTGTCGACGTTCTCCCCCTGAAGTGAGAGAGTATTAGTGATATGCAGGGAGACGTGTGTTCAGCCCTCTGAGTGTTCCCCACTGCTGTCAGGTATTAGTGGACTCCACCTCCACCATTGTGACACCCTCATCTGAATAAATGATTCGTGGGAGCGCAGGTGAGTGGGGGAGACAGGAAGGGGTTCCCTGGCGCACGACTCGTCACTCTGGCCGCCGCTGGCAAGGAGACAGAACCTGATGGTGTGCTGCCACCTGGATCACAGCAGGAGGGGGGTAGAGAGACATTGAGATAACCGGGAGAAGGGGGGAGAGAGAGAGAGAGAGAGAGAGAGAGAGAGAGAGAGAGAGAGAGAGAGAGAGAGAGAGAAGAGAGAGAGAGAGAGAGAGAGAGAGAAGAGAGAGAGAGGAGAGAGAGAGAGAGAGAGAGAGAGAGAGAGAGAGAGAGAGATAATTACATGAGAGAAAGACGAACAGAAAATGAAAGAAAGACAAGGGTTATACTAATATTCTATGTGGATATTTTGTCTTGAGTTATAAAACATGTTTTAGCTCTTCTCGTTTTAGATACAAATCACTGATTGGAGAATAAATTATATATCAATGTGTGTGAGTATGCTGATGTCATTGAAAATGAACAAGAACACGAGAGAGAGAGAGAGAGAGAGAGAGAGAGAGAGAGAGAGAGAGAGAGAGAGAGAGAGAGAGAGAGAGAGAGAGAGAGAGAGAGAGAGAGAGAGAGAGAGAGAGAGAGAGAGAGAGAGAGAGAATAAGTGACAGAGAAAGCAAGACCGATAGCGAGATAATATGCAAAGGACTTTAGTTTTACAAGACGTATGTTTTCCAGGGCTTGGATTTTCTAAACTATAATATAGAGTCGGGCCTGAGGGAGGCTTTGGGGAAATGAGTCAGAAATGATTCATTAGTTCATTCCACTTCCGACCTGAACAGCTCCAGAATGAAGTAGTCTTACCAAACAAGCACCAACAACAACAACAACAACAACATCTCCAACAGCAGCCCAGTGACTGAGTGTGAGAGCCATTTTTTTGGCCTTATCTGTCCAAAGCCTCCCTCCATATTCCTCTTCCAGCTCAAATTTAGAAAGAGAAAACAGAGTAGCGCCTCTTGGTACTTTCATGAAGATTAAACATTTTCGAATGGTTCCGTGTTTGTTGCCAAAAGTCAAGATAATAATGTTTTGAAATAATTAACAGTATCTGCTGCAGACTGGCCTGTCTGGATAATAATTCACGACAATGTACGGCACGGAGGGAACAAGTTTTGTTGTGCTGACGTCCATTAAAATATTTTTTGATTTATTTCAACAACAAGGGCTTAAGTTAAATAAGGTAAATCAACTTCTGTTAATTAAGAGAATAAAAAAAACATTGCAAAAAACATTCCAAGAAGCAAGTCACGGAACTTAGGAACCAAAACTTAGGACTTATAATACGCCAAAGATAACTACTGCTTTCTGATCAATCAGGCCACCAGTTTCCTGAATGGTTTAGGCGGGAATCCATCTTGCCCGTCAATCAGATTTGCGCGCACATCGTCATCCTAACGCACCAACATATCTCTCTCTCTCTCTCTCTCTCTCTCTCTCCTCTCTCTCTCTCTCTCTCTCTCTCTCTCTCTCTCTCTCTCTCTCTCTCTCTCTCTCTCTCTCTCTCTCTCTCTCTCTCTCTCCTCTCTCTCTCTCTCCTCTCTCTCTCTCTCTCTCTCTCGCTGTCTCTCTCTCGCTGTCTCTCTCGCTGTCTCTCTTCACTGTCTCTCTCGCTGTCTCTCTCTCCCTCTAATAAAAATAGTACATGCTACTTAAGTAGAGCAAAGCCATCCCCATATGAATCCTTCAACATTCAATATTAATGAGCTGCTCAGTCATGCCCTCTACGGCACACCAGGGCTATCATTTATTCAGACACGGCCGACAAATGAGAATACATGAAAGGCACAGAGCTGTCAAAAATAAAAAAAGAGGAAACTGTAATAACGCAACAAAATTGTCTCCTGCTCTCATCAGTCATATTTTTGTAATAGTCTTTACTGCCCCCTGGTGGTAGTGGCTGGTATACATGGCAATATTCTGATGAAATGATCCTTAAACTGAGGGTTTCAGTTTTAATCGTGTAATACTTTCTTATATGCCCCATCTGGGTTGATTAGGGTAGACCTTATCTTAAACATTACTATTACTACATTATTAGGACATTATTTGTGTTTAAATAAATATTTATACTGTACACATATATATATATAATATATACTACACATTAATATATATAACTGTACACATATATATATATATATATATATATATATATATATATATATATATATATATATATATATATATATATATATATATATATATATATATATATATATATATGTAATTAGCTGCGATATGCTAAGAAAATGCTAAACATGAATCCAAATATAATGGTATCTTCTCAGCAGTTTCTCAATGCTGGTGACCTGGCACACTCGGTACAGGTGAACAACGACAGGCTCAATACGGTGTGGATGCCCTCAGAGTACCAGAGAGAGCTCAGAGCTCCTGAGAGCTCTGACTCTAATCTCTGAATAGCCCTCCACAGAGTTCTCAGTGCTCTCTGGCCAGCGATGGTACGAGACATTTAAAACCCCCATGCAGCTATTACTGTTTAGTCTGTGAGTGTTCAGCTCATAAATAGCAGGTAGGCAAGCAGTTGGATCCTTAACACTAGGCCCACCGGCACCAACGATGGACAACGAACCCCCTGCAGTTATTACAATCTCAGAACATGACCAATACAATATTCACTTTTCTGTTCATGTTATTTATAGTGTTAACGTGTATTAGATTATGTTAGATAATGCAATATTAGTTTTAATGCACTAGTGTTATATATTTATTAACCTTACGTTACGCATGTACGTCACAATACTGAACAATGTTTAATGATATCCATTATATAATTCCATGTGTTGAATATTTCACATTGTATGATTTTATTTCTCCCCAAAAACGTTTCGGTTTCTCTAATGATACACCAAATAAAATGTAAGGAGTGTCTGTTATTGGCTGAGGGCCAGGGTCATGAGATCGGCCAGAACTGGAACAGTTTGAACACGACCACAGTTGGTCATCGTCTGTTCCTCCCCCTGGCTATATACAGTACGTGTGACACAAGGACATGCATGGCTCAGTCTCTGCGACAGCCCTCCACCCTGGCTCCACCCAGCCTCCGTACGACTACGGGCCTCAGGTCAGGCAGAGCAGGTTGATGTCGTAGCATCCGTCCACCTGTCACATGACAAAACACACACAGAGGATATCTCAGCACGGATTCATGCTTCAACGGTAAACGGACGGCACTTTAAACCAGCGTTTTTCCAAACCAGTGGCCACACAAAGCGCTTCATAATAATGCCTCACATTCACCCATTCATGCACCCATTCATGCACACATTCACACGCCGACGGCGGAGTCGGCCAGGCAGGGCGACAGCCAGCTCATCGGGAGCAGTCAGGGTGAGGGCGTCTCGCTCAGGGACACCTCCAACCCTCAGCTAGGAGGAGCCGAACCAGCAACCTTCAAGTTACCTGGCGACCCCGCTCTTCCTCCTGAGCCACATTCCGCCCACACCCACACGGGATGAAGTTGGTACAAACGTCTGCTAGTTTAGGATCTGATCCATGCAGGAAGGACCTCCTTGATGTCGGCGTGATGTTAAGGAGACTGCCGTGTTAGGAACTAACCAGCGAAGAATTTGTGACCTTTAAAACAAAAAATGTTCTGATCTGACGGGCGCTTTCATTAGATTGGGGCGTCAACCATAATGCCCAAAGGCCTGTTTCCATTGTGGTGCTTAAGTACACAGTGGAGCCCTTTGAGACTGCAATCCCATGTACAGTCTCAAAGGGCTTAACAGGCTCCCACATGCTGATGACATATCCATCACCTAATCGATCAACACATGCTCCCTGGTCAGAGACAGCTGCATGCTGGGTGATTGCTTTGTGCCGGCCGTGCATGTCACGGGACTCACGTCGAACCGGCCGATGGACGCCGTGGTCTGGTTGGTCTGCATCACCTCGGTCAACGCCCACATCTGTTGGATGCTGGACGACACGGCCTGGGGGTCAGGGAGACCCTGAGGACGGACGGACGACGGACACAGACAGTCAGATGACACCTTTACCGATATCACCGTACTGATCCCCACAGGGAGACAGCAGGTGTGTGAGCAGCAAATCAAACAAGAGAGATTATGCTAAGAGCAAACAAATCTAATAGAGTAAAATAAAGTAAACCCTAGTTTATCTTATTCGATTTGTACGTACTGTTGGGTGGTGCTTGGGACGCAAATAGTGCGGATACAGTCAGAGGGCTAGAAGCCATATCTACATTCACTTCAGCTCTGCTTTTTTGGGAATCTGAAATATTTCTGTGTAACGTTTGCATGTTAATATGTTTTTTATCTTCCAAATCTTCTTTATTTAAGAACTCTTATTTTTCTGGGCTGGATCTCAATTGTTACAACAACATTAATTTTCTGGGATTAATAAAGTGCATCTTATCTTAACACAAATACACAAGGACACAAACACACACACACACACAACCACAAACTGTACACAATTTCCTGTTACCTCCATATTCAGGTGTTGGTCAACGAGGGTTAAGTCCGACAACCAATCGGAAACTTCTTTCACGGGGGCCTGCCGAGAGAGTCACAAACTGTTCATTGGGTGTTCATTGTTAGTCAATAACATTTAACCGTTGTGAAATGAGACGAAGAGCAGCACAGTTAATCAATAAACACTAGCCCATAACGTTGATCAAGTCATGAAATGTGTATGATTAGTATGACATCATTCAGTATGATATAATGCTAACAAACACACTGGTTTTATAGTTAACGTTACTAATCTAATCGTCCTATAAGCCAAGCAATCTGAAGAGTTGTATTTTTTTTAACCTAGCTCTGGTGTACTAAAGGGCTTTACAAATGAAGCAAACATGACTCCACTGAACTAGTGTTCCTCTCGCGTGATTAACGTAAACCACAGACTTCAGGGTTATTCTGACGGTTCAAAGCTCACCTGTTGGGTGTGCGGGTGTATTTTGATGTCTTCCAGGTTAAAGGTCAGCCAGGCTGAGGAGGGCTGTCTCAGGACCAGTCTGACTGACACCACGTTGTCAGGCACCAGCAGCATCTGCACCAATAGAAACACTCCTTAGATCAGACTCCTGACCAATAGAAACCATCCTTAGACTGCACTCCTTCATCTAGTCAGCAGAAACACTCTTTAGATTACACTCCTTCATCTAGACCAATAGAAACACTCTTTAGATTACACTCCTTCATCTAGACCAATAGAAACACTCTTTACATCAGACTCATTCATCAGGACCAATAGAAACACTCTTTACATCAGACTCATTCATCAGGACCAATAGAAACACTCTTTACATCAGACTCATTCATCAGGACCAATAGAAACACTCTTTACATCAGACTCATTCATCAGGACCAATAGAAACACTCTTTACATCAGCACTCATTCATCAGGACCAATAGAAACACTCTTTACATGACTCACTTCATTCATCAGGACCAATAGAAACACTCTTTACATCAGACTCATTCATCAGCAGACCAATAGAAAACACTCTTACATCAGACTCATTCATCTCAGGACCAATAGAAACACTCTACCATCTTAGTGATCTCACGAATCACAACCAATAGAATCAACTCCTTATGTAGACAACAGACACAATCCTATCATCGATACCCAGACATAGAAACACTTCATCAGATTTCACACTCTCAACTCCATTCTAGACCACATAGCAATAACCACTCTGTTGCATCAGACTTCACTTCCCATCGTATGCAACCCAACATCTCAAGTAATATCATGTCCAGATAGAACACTCTTTACATCAGACTCATTCATCAGGACCAATAGAAACAATCCTTAGATTAAACTCCTTCATCTAGTCAGCAGAAACACTCTTTAGATTACACTCCTTCACCTAGACCAATAGAAACACTCTTTAGATTACACTCCTTCATCTAGACCAATAGAAACACTCTTTACATCAGACTTCTTCATCTAGGGCAACATAAACCATCTTTAGATCAGACTCCTTCATCTGATCAATATAAGCACATCTTAAGTGATCTTCCACTATCAACCCAATAGTTGCAACCCTTAGGTTAGAAACAACAGTAATCCCATAGTCCATTGATTCCCAACATCTTTGCCCATGACCCAGTTTCCAGCTCTCAAAATCCATGTGACCCAAACATCTTCCATTTCTGTGCATCAGCTTTCTTCCCTATCGTTTCCACACCCAACAACTTCTGCCAGTAATATCAATGTCCCAGTGGCTGTCTTCACATCTCTCCACACTCAGTAGTTTTCTTGTGGCAATGAATCAGTAAGCAGTCTGTTTCGTCTAGGGCACTTCATAGTCACACCGAGCCAACCCAACATCAGGTTCTGACCCCAACGTGTATGAAACCCTGCCATGGACTCGATGTCTGTGTAGTTCAACAGATCTACTGGTATACACGCCGTACTACGGACTCTTGCTCGGCCAGAATCTCAGTAAGCAGCCATAACAATAACCGCGGATACTTCAGTAACACTGTGCCAGAGATGGTGCCGATAAACTGACACTAAATCGAATCGCTAGTGAGAGAGCAGCCCGGCAATGGGGCCAAAAGCAGTTTCAGAACTCTTTTTTTTTATTTCCCCTTCTCTTCCATTCCACAAAGCAGCAAAGACAGACCCCTGTGAGAGCAAACATTATTTTAGTTATTTGTCTCTGCTTGATATTAAGTTCATATCCCGTTTGAAATCACCCTGTTATTATGTTACAAACAAAGACGTCTCTCTTCTCTGTGTCATCCTCCCACCTTAAGTCTTCAGGAGTAGTGCAGGGAAACAAAAGGTTGGCACGATGTCAGACTAAAACCACAGATAACAAACAGTCAGACCGCGCAAAGGGGAAGGTGTGTCGTTTATGAAAACACCAACATGAAGCCCGAGACAATTTCAACTCTCTTTGACTTGGAAACAACGATCGCACCCCCACCAAAATATCCAAACAAATTTCAAAAACACCTTTCGCCGTCTGGACCACCACATTTGCATTTAGAACACATAATAAATAGAACCGTTGTGTGTTAAAAAAACCCACGCACACAAACCGAACCGTAGCAAAAAAGTGCTTTCGTTGTTGCTGCTCAGAGAGGGCCAACAGAGCTTCTGTTTGAGAGGGGAGACAACCGAGAAGAACCGACAGCTCTGAGGCCGCGAGGGCTGTGAGACGTTTCCTCGACGAGAGAATCTTTCAGGAATCTCCAGCTGTGATCTCCAGCTGTTACACGACGCTGGGCTGGAGGAGGCGTACGGCTTTGATGCTCCCTTCACTGGACTTCTTCCATGTGGGGAAATGAATCAGTTTCACACTCTCTCATCTGGCTGATCCCCAGCAGAGTGGGTTTACAGATCGGTCGGTTTAGGATGAGATTCATGCACATAATTGATGTGTCGTGTGGATTTCAGCAGCACTCAAAGGGTATCTCCGTGTTACCGTTTGGCGGCATTGAGAAGATTTGAATCAAAGTGGCTCGCAGTGTATGATGCATGAGTCCATAAGTAGCAGGAGCATGGGGTATGTCTACAGGTAGACTGTGGTCAATGGGGTTGGAACCCAACACATTTCAGGCCGGACGGGACATCGTCAAGAAGCGGGGCCGCGGATGAACGGGAGGCTACGGACGAGAGGGTTCCATGGGTCGATCCGGTGTTCATCTGTTCTTCTTCAGACTCTACTGCTGCGCTGGTTGAAATAACGAGAAACCGGATCAACACCCGAGAGCACTGCTCCATCAAACCCTGAGGACTGATCTCTGTCAAGGCATTCAGACGAAGGAGGATCTGTTTTCATGTAAGAGGAACGCGTTTCCCTTCAAGGCTGCTGAGCTCATTAGAAGATTAAATTGATGAATGTATGTGAAAATCCACAGAACATTATGCAGCCTGCGGCTCAGTATTTAAACATGGAATAAACACATACACCCACACACATGCGCACACGCACGCACGCACGCACGCACGCACGCACGCACGCACGCACGACGCACGCACGCACGCACGCACGCACACACGCACACACGCACACACGCACACACGCACACACACACACACACACACACACACACACACACACACACACACACACAAATTCATGCAATTAAGAACCAAAGCAGTATGCCATTTTTAAAGAATTGTTTAAAAAATAGTTTACGTTTATCAAAGTGTTTGTACGTGTTTGTGCATGCTTTTTTATTACATGTATAAAAACTGAGCCGCAGGCTGCATAATGTTCTGCATTATCTATCTGAGGTTCCCACCTGGTCCCTGTGTGTAGTGTACCTGTGTGTGTAGGGTGTCTACCTGTGTCTCAGGTACCCACCTGGTCCCTGTGTGTAGTGTACCTGTGTGTAGGGTGTCTACCTGTGTCTCAGGTACCCACCTGGTCCCTGTGTGTAGTGTACCTGTGTCTAGGATGTCTACCTGTGTCTCAGGTACCCACCTGGTCCCTGTGTGTAGTGTACCTGTGTGTAGGGTGTCTACCTGTGTCTCAGGTACCCACCTTCTCCCTGTGTGTAGTGTACCTGTGTGTAGGGTGTCTACCTGTGTCTCAGGTTCCCACCTGGTCCCTGTGTGTAATGTACCTGTGTGTAGGGTGTCTACCTGTGTCTCAGGTACCCACCTGGTCCCTGTGTGTAGTGTACCTGTGTGTAGGGTGTCTACCTGTGTCTCAGATACCCACCTGGTCCCTGTGTGTAGTGTACCTGTTTACTGTGTCTACCTGTGTCTCAGGTACCCACCTGGTCCCTGTGTGTAGTGTTGGTCCCTGTGTGTAGTGTACCTGTGTCTAGGATGTCTACAAGTGTCTCAAGTACCCACCTGGTCCCTGTGTGTAGTGTACCTGTGTGTAGGGTGTCTACCTGTGTCTCAGGTACCCACCTGGTCCCTGTGTGTAGTGTACCTGTGTGTAGGGTGTCTACCTGTGTCTCAGGTACCCACCTGGTCCCGGTGGATGGAGAAGTAGTCCTGGGACCCGGCCTCGGTGTGGGGGTTCTCCATGAGGGGGAGGTCCCTGAGGGCCGTGGACCACTGGGCCTCCTGGCCGGGGGTCCGCTTCAAGACCCGCACGCTGACAAAGGCACAGTAGTAGTTCTTAAAGGTGATGTCCTCGATCTGAAGACACACAATACAGTAGTAGTTCTTAAAGGTGATGTCCTCGATCTGAAGACACACAATACAGTAGTAGTTCTTAAAGGTGATGTCCTCGATCTGAAGACACACAATACAGTAGTAGTTCTTAAAGGTGATGTCCTCGATTTGAATACACACTATACAGTAGTAGTTCTTAAAGGTGATGTCCTCGATCTAAATACACACAATACAGTAGTAGTTCTTAAAGGTGATGTCCTCATTACTTAAAGGTGATGTCCTCGATTTGAATACACACTATACAGTAGTAGTTCTTAAAGGTGATGTCCTTGATCTAAATACACACAATACAGTAGTAGTTCTTAAAGGTGATGTCCTCGATCTGAATACACACAATACAGTAGCAGTTCTTAAAGGTGATGTCCTCAATCTGAACACAGGACAGAAATAGTTCTTAAAGGTGATGTCCTCAATCTGAACACAATACAGTAGTAGTTCTTAAAGGTGATGTCCTCAATCTGAACACAAGACAGAAGTAGTTCTTAAAGGTGATGTCTTCGATATACATAAACACAGTACAGTAGTAGTTATTAATAGAGAATTCTTCTATCTGAATACAGAACAGTGAGTAGTTCTTCAAGGAGACGTTTTCCATCTGGCCAAACTTAATCTCTACACACAGAGAAATTGCTGCGTAAGTTAAAATTTGGTTTGATGGAAGAGTTTTTCCTCAAATTGCTGTGGCATCACCCATTACTATCAGACATTAGTTGAATCCCCATGTGACAACCACTTAGGCCTCTGTCTCAGGTTCACTGCATATTCAATTATTGCAATGTTCCTATGGCGAGAAATCAGCAATTCTACCAAGTAATGAGTGCAAAGAGGACACACACGCCTTTGCCGGCCGAGCAGCCTTGTGAAATCCCACGACTCCCTTTGGCTCTGCAGGCTTGGGGCATGGCCCCCAAGACCCCCCCTGATCTGTTTCAGTGAACCTGCTAGCCTCAGCAATAGCTACTTACCCAAATGTTCAGCAAACTGCGAAAAGTTTCAGTTTCATGGTTGGGGACTTTGTTTTTTCCCGAATGCGAGGGGTACACCATCAGAATCCAGCTTTTAAGTTCTACCATTCAGTGTTCTGGAATGCAACACTGGCTAAAATGAGGCGATAATCTGACACACAGTATCACATTATATCACACACTCAAACCATATTTTAACATTGAACAATACATTACCAGGCACGCCTGGCTTAACACCTGGCCAATCAAATGGTATTATAAGGAATTATATATATATATATATTCATATTAATCAATTAATATGATTCTCAATAACTATAAACATTGTACAGATGTAAACATGGGTAGCTGCATGGTGACCCAGAACAAATGAGGGAGCTGAGGAGCCTAATAGTGAAGGCTCCAAACACCTCTTCCACTTTGACCCGTCATGCCCACAGCCTTCCTGCAGGCAGACCGGAGGGAGACACCGTGCCTGCATAAAGAAACGGCCACAGTTGTTGTAAAGCTGTGCGTGTCCGTGTTTAAGCAGCAGACCGCAGAAGAGCACAGAGGTCTGCAGTATGGGTCTTTAGCTACGCCTCACTCCCATTTCCCGCTGGGTGCTTCATCACCCTCTCGAATTAGATGACAAGGCTGTTTCAAATTAGTTTGGGTGGTTTTGTGTGTATAGGATCACAAATAGGAATCTTCCCACTCATCGACGGCCAGGGTAATGTGAAAGTTAAACTTCAGTTACCCGGGGACTCTGTCTCATTAGAAGATAAACAGGACCCGCAGTGCAGCAGGCCTGCAGTCCATATCAGCCTCGCACCCACCCCTTCAAGCCCCCCAGTCTGTTAAATCGCTTAATTACCATTTAACGAGGCCCGCCGAATATAGATTTTTTTTTTTTTAAGCGGAAGCCGGCCCTGGGCACAATCCTTTGAAGATCCAGTCAGATGAATTAATTAAGGTTCAACAATTCATTGGAAATTATTTTTAATTAGACCTAAACGCTGCAAAAGTAGGTCAGTGACCGGAATCCGATAGACCACGGTGGCACTTGTGTCTTGTGTAACGGAAACTTCAGGAAACTAAGGACAGTGTTATGAAACATGGCCTGCGATGAGGACAGCTGCATTCAAGTACATGGGGCTTTTATCTTTAAAAGTTTTCCTGTAATCAAGTGTTATCCTGTTGGTTTAAAATCTCCCTCTCAAATGCATCTCCGTGAATCCAATGTTGCATTGTTATTTTCTAAGCCCTAAACTTTGTTTATTTTTCTTGTCGTGTTGTTTCCCTTGTTAAGCATTTGTTTTGCTGCTGCGTGAATATGAAATATAAATGCTTCATGCATAAAGTTGAATTGATTGATTGCTTCTGGCTACAGAGAGCTCAGCTAATCAGTGCTAACCCAGATCGCAACAACCGTCATCCAATAAATAATGCAGGAGCCAAAGAAAATTGGCACACACATTCAACCATTTTGGGGAATCTGTATATGGGTCAAGACATCCCCCCCCCCCAAATCACATCAATTCAATTACATATTTTAGAAGGGGCTGATCGGCTTCCAGTCTAAAGGAACTGGGTTCGAAGCCCAAATCTCAACAGCTGACCTGTAGGCATCCTTGATGCAATCTGATTTAATAATCAGTAGCATGTATGGTCTAAGGAACAGACCCAGCAGGGGCGCAAGGGGTCACGTACATTGACGGTCTTTCCGAAGGGCAGGTTGATGTCGACCACGGACACACCCGATTGGGACATCTCTGTTTTGGTGTCGCCGATCTGTAGGTTCACAGAAGCCTTGATGGTGCAGGTCACATGGTCTGTGAGGTCACTGCTGTCGCTCATCCTGATCCTATTTGGGGATGGATTGAATTTTATTTCTGAGGTACTATTAGAGTTGGGTTTTTTTCAGCTCAAGTTGCAATGACGATTATACTACTCACACATCTCTAGAGTACATCCGAGTCGTAAAATTTAAAATTATTCAAATGAAAAGTGTTCATTTTACAGAATCAGATAGTGACAGATAGTCAAAAACATAAGGCATGCAAAACATTAGCTTTAACATGTTACAATTAATAAATAATCCAACACATAATAATGTGTGTGTGTAGGATTAATAAATAATCCCACACACACACACACACATGTTTATCTTGCATTCAAGAAAAACATGAAAAACACTGTCACTGTGTTTGAACTCCTCAGCATTTGTGTTTGAACTCCTCAGTATTGAAACACACAGTTCCTGAGCTTGACTTGAAAGCAATGAGGCACCGGCACCATGCACAGCGCTCCCGGTACAGCGGAACGCGGCGGTAACCAGCACAACGCATACACCCTCTTTAACGTGCCGTCCACCATGCTGTGCGGTAGAGACAGTGACTAGCACCATGGACAGCGCTCCCGTTACAGCCGAGCACAGCGGTAACCGGTGACGCAACCCAGGCTCACGGAAATACGTGACACTGTAGTCATCTTAATCTATTCATTCGTGATCCGGGGCACGTCATTTCAAATTTTTCCTGCCAAAAGCACAAATTTTGAACAATATGACAGCTTTTGGCCACCCGTTTCTACTTCCACCTTTAATTCTGATTAATTGTGACAATTCACGGATATATTTATGTGCGCTGCTCTGTAGGCAAACCACGACGGAAGAAAGGGTAGCTGCTTCATCTCTTTTTAAAATGAGTTTGAAATTTGTGTTTTTTTCACACGAAAAAACTGAAATTACGTGTCCCAGATCACGAATGAATAGATTAAATGACGTGACGTGACAGTGTCACGTATTTCCGTGAGACTACTGGGTTGTATACCCTCCTTCACGTGCCGTCCGCTAATGCTCGTGCGGTAAAGAGGCACCCGCACCATCGTTAAAGAGGTTGGACACGTGAAGTACATCCTCCTTAATAGAGACTAGCACCATGGACAGCGCTCCCGTTACAGCGGCAACCAGTGACAACACATGCACCCCCTTTAACACACTGCCCAATGCGCTTAAGCCTTTTTTATTTTGCAGATTTCACGACATTGCTTGGAGAAGACTGCATGGACATCAAACCGAGGTAGCAACCGGGCTAATGCGAGGGTGAGCTAATTGCATTGCACCGACGTACAGAAGGTGTGTGTCTGTGTGTGTGTTAATTTACTTGCCTCTTGTTGAACGACGGTAGTGTCTGCTCTGGGAGGTCAGCTGGGGCAATGTTTAAGGGCCACGTTTCGGTAAATTCCGAAAGTAAAGACGACGCGCTCTCTGTTTACCGCACAACACTTCCGGGCTGTAACCAAGGCGACGTAACAAAATTAAAGGGCCCGCAACACAATGATTCAGATAGCGGTTAAAATGCGAAATAAATAGGTAAAAACTATAAAGAAATATAGTAACAAGCGTTTACATATCCAAGGTGATTTGTGAAAATAATATATCGCATGTTTATCAAACGATTAACAGCCAGCAGTGTTTCAGTTGTGTGGCCGTTGTAACACCACTTTACCGACAGAGGGCGCCAGTACTCCACGGTTTAAAAAGGAATGGTTGCGCATTTCTGACACGCTGCTGGAATTAAATCCTCTATGTATGACCTCATTAACAACAGCAACGTCATTCATGCTAAAATATAGAGACGATCCGACGGGTTCTGGTTTTCTGGACAAAACAAATCAGAATGAGATACAGGTGGGAGTAGCCTTACCCTTGGTATGATCTTGCCATAGATTGACTCTGAGTAATTGCTGTTAGCGCAATTTGAAGACACTGCTTAAAATAAGCTAAATAAGATTTATGACTCAAAATGGATTTTTGTCACATATTAAAAATGGGAAATTATATCAGCATCCTCCTATTCTCGTTAGTTTGAATACATATATGTAAAATGTCTATTCACCATCCCCAGCGAGAGGTAGAAATACCCTTCTCCAAGGACATAAAAACAGGCCACAGGTTCATCGCAGAGGTCAAACAACTCGTTGTAACAGTGAGAGGACTCACTGTCACACGGGGCACGGCTCAACCACATGGCATAGTTCCAGTGGAGCCTAAAAAAATACGTAAAATATTGGGGTTAACAGGAGAAATCCGATTATGTTCTCTGATTATGCATGCTAGGTACATTTTGTGTGTGTGTGTGTGTGTGTGTATGTATGTATGCATACATAAACACACACACATGTGTGTGTGTGTGTGTGTGTGTG
>OLKM01000498.1:39146-41646 GCA_900291075.1 Melanogrammus aeglefinus | reverse complement strand
ACACAACACACACACACACACACACACACACACAAACACAAACACATACACACATTTCACTGTTGAAACTGGCATTCATAGATTTTTTTAATATACAAAAACTTACTTTTAATTGATTCAACAAGTTTTCTGCCTTGAAAACTTGAAGTCCTTGCCAGATAAGATGCCAGAGATACACAAATGAATTGTTACGTTTAATCAAAATTGTCTAATTTTTACTGAAGTAACTTTGATGAATATGTCTGAATTTTTGAACAAAGAGGTCCTGGAACCGTTTTAAAGCTTAAAGTGAAAAATAAAATATAATAAAATAAAAACGGCCTTTCATAATTTCAACATTTGACAATGTCTTTTGTTTGAAGCAGGCGTGTGTTGGCAAAAACCTGTTTTATAAGCGTACCCTACACAATCCAGAGAATGCGCTCAACATAGTGTTCACCACATTTTGTGTCTTTCTAATATCCCTGTTAGGCATATTTTAAAGGGCAAAAGTATATTTATAGCCAAAAAACATATTTATATTTGCCATTAGTGCAAAAAAAAAGTAAATGATTTAGAATGCAGGGAAATTATGCTTAACACTTAGGTGGTCTATTGTATTAGCAGCAATGCATTCGATGTCCATTAAATATGAATAGGACTAAAGCCTGTGTAATAAATTATAAGGCCAAAATGCTAACACTAATGGGAACCAATAAAGTGCCACTGCTATACATTCAGTAAAGAGGCAGGAGAGAGAGGGGGAGGGAGGGAGAGAAATAGGACTGGGATGGACAGATAAATAGGAGGGCAAGGGTCAGAGAGAGTGTGTGTGTGTGTGTGTGTGTGTGTGTGTGTGTGTGTGTGTGTGTGAGAGAGAGAGTGAGAGAGTGAGAGAGTGAGAGAGTGAGTGAGTGAGTGAGTGAGTGAGTGAGTGAGTGAGTGAGTGAGTGAGTGAGTGAGTGGGTGAGTGAGTGAGTGAGTGAGTGGAGTGAGTGAGTGAGTGAGTGAGTGAGTGAGTGAGTGAGTGAGTGAGTGAGTGAGTGAGTGAGTGAGTGAGTGAGTGAGTGAGTGAGTGAGTGAGTGAGTGAGTGAGTGAGTGAGTGAGTGAGTGAGTGAGTGAGTGAGTGAGTGAGTGAGTGAGTGAGTGAGTGAGTGAGTGAGTGAGTGAGTGAGTGAGTGTGTGTGTGTGTGTGTGTGTGTGTGTGTGTGTGTGTGTGTGTGTGTGTGTGTGTGTGTGTGTGTGTGTGTTTGCGCGCAGAATGAGGAGAGGGACAGGGACTAAACAAAATAATAGTAAAAAAAAAAGAGAGCTGGTGGGAAAAAGAGTAGAAATGTTATAATAGAGAGAAGCTGGTGGGAAAGAGATAGTGTTTTAGAGAGAGATGAAGGGGGAGAGAGAGAGAGAGGGAGAGAGAGAGAGAGAGAGAGAGAGAGAGAGAGAGAGAGAGAGAGAGAGAGAGAGAGAGAGAGAGAGAGAGAGAGAGAGAGAGAGAAGAGAGGAGAGGAGGGGAGGGAGGGAGGGGAGGGAGGGAGGTGAGAGAGAGAGAGAGAGAGAGAGAGAGGTAAAGGGAGAGGGAGAGAAAGAGAAGTAGAGGGAGAGGGAGAGGAGAGGAGAGGGAGAGGGAGAGGAGAGGGAGAGAGAGAGAGAGGGAGAGGGAGAGGGAGAGGGAGAGGGAGAGAGAGAGAGGAGAGAGGGAGAGGGAGAGGGAGAGAGAGAGAGAGAGAGAGAGAGAGAGAGAGAGAGAGAGAGGGGGGGGGAGGGAGAGAGAGAGAGGGATAGATTTAGCAGAGAGAGACATAGGGGAAAGGGAGGGAAGTATAGATTTAGCAGAGAGCGAGAGATAGAGGGAGCGGTAGAGAGTGGTAGAACCCCAGAGAGAGGGAGAGGGAGCGAGGGATACACACAGCAGGGGGTGGTGAATTAGCAGACCGATCCACCACTGCACGCACCTGCAGTTCCCTGGCCTCCCATCATGCATTTCCCATCAGTCAGGGGGTTCCTCCTCCTCCATTATTGGATGCTGACTCATGCCTGACAGGTCAACATGGTCACGGCCACTGCCCCACCCCATTCCCATACGCCTCTCTCCCATTTTAAAAGAGAGAAAATAAAGTTTATCATTCGCTCTGTACACTTGAGACACATCTTCTCCAACAAATAACACTGCATTATTATATTTTATGTTTTTCTTTGTGGTGCACACAGTATATAGTGTTATAGTCCTGACACGCTCCGTCAACACATGACCCAGCCGGACTTTCAGTCTGTATGAAAGTCCCCCCCCCCCCCCCCCCGCCATTGATTTGGCATTCATTAAGACCCTCCGAGCACGCCAAGCCATGGTTTTGAGGTCAGAGGTCAGCATCCATTTTATTTCCATTTTTGAGAGAGAGAACTTGATAATCGATTGGCCCGAGCGCCTCGCACAGTGAGCGATAGAAGAGCCCAGACACAGTAAACTTATTCTCAGAAACACCAGCGGAAAAACACAAATGATTGGGCTAAGCCGAGCGTAGC
>OLKM01000498.1:0-39121 GCA_900291075.1 Melanogrammus aeglefinus | reverse complement strand
CCCCCCCCACCCCGCCATTGATTTGGCATTCATTAAGGCTCTCCGAGCACGCCAAGCCAATGGTTTTGAGGTCAGAGGTCAGCATCCATTTTATTTCCATTTTTGAGAGAGAGAACTTGATAATCGATTGGCCCGAGCGCCTCGCACAGTGAGCGATAGAAGAGCCCAGACACAGTAAACTTATTCTCTGAAACCCAGCGGAAAAACACAATGATTGGGCTAGCCGAGCGTAGCCTTAGCATACTTTCCACTGCCGTCGATTTTGCTGTTTCACAGTGCTTTTTATTCTGAATTCCAACCGGCAGCAAACAACCGACCCTTTAATCGTTTTAAAAATAAGAATAGTTTGTTTGCTATTTTATGTGCAAACTATTTGGCAAAGGGAGGACGAATGAGGCCAAATAAAAGTAAACAGTTGAGCCTGTATTGTCAGACTTCCTGGATGTTTTTTCCCAGTCTGAATCGAGGTGAGGAAAGCCGGGGTGAATGTACTGAGGTGTTGATGAAGTCTGCAGTGTGCTGAGCTGGGAAGTTGGACCCAACCAACTGTCTTTTGACAGAACTGCTGGACCCCGATCACCCTGAAATGGAACTTGATTTGTGAAACATTTGTTCAATATCAAATATGTCAGTTGTAAGTCCAGAAGCAGGAATGTCCTCCTCATCTCTTCATTTTAGGCGGTTTGACCACAAGGAAAGGAAAACAATGTCGGTTCACTGTGGATAACTGGGGTACTACAGACATACTGAGGGGGTTATGGGGGTACATCAGACCAAATTGTTTATTTTAGTGCTGTCAGTTTAACGCGTTATTAACGGCATTAACGCTAACCAAATTTAACGGCGTTCATTTTTTTTATCGCGCGATTAACGCTCTTTTGGCTTGGCAAAGGTTGTAGTTTTCTCACCTGCTGTCTAGCAACAACTAGTCACGTTAGAAAAACGACAACACCATACTGGATCTAGCTACACCGGAAAAAAAAAAAACAAGCACGCGGCACAAACTTGTTGGGGCAAGCAAGGATACGGAGCGGGTGAAAAACTCCTTAAAAGCAGTGTGTGTAGGTGTTATTTGATGTGTATAGGCCTACGTATGATAGGAATATTCATACTGATTTAAATAATAAATGTTGAAAAAAACTGTTCGAAAGTTCGAAAAAAAAGTGTGATTAATCGCGAGTATTATATATATATTTATATATATATATATTTTAATCACTTGACAGCACTAGTTACTACTTTAAATTCTGTTTGAGCCCACAATCTAGAACAGTAGGTCGGAAAATGGCTAATTATGCAAGAATAAACACAAATAATACTAAATAATCAAATTACCAAAATCGAAAAGGAACAGTTGATGAAAACTTTTGAAGACATGGAGAAGGTGACCTCTCTCTCTTTTAATGTGAAATCGAGACCATCTGTTTCGAAAAGGGCGCGTGACTTTTACATTTGTTGAGTCTGTGTTGAGATATACAGTACATTGATGAATGGAATAGCTTATTTCCTTCTGTATCCAAGAAACACATGCATCGTCCTCTTTTCATCTCTGGTGACAAGAGGATTTCAAATTCTTAATTATTGGTCTGGCCTTTTACCTCTCACTTCCTTCGCTCTCAATTTCAATCTAATTGTTTTTCTTTTGCTTCCTCTCAATCTAAATACTCTTCTCAATCATTTAGTTTCTTTAATTCAGCGACACACACACACACACACACACACACACACACACACACACACACACACACACACACACACACACACACACACACACAACACACACACACACACACAACACACACACCACACACACACACACACACACACACACACACACACACACACACACACACACACACACACACACACAAACTTCCAGGAAGTCTCTCTCACTCTCCCTTCTATCTAAAAGGTAAATGAATTCGGCCCTAGCTTGCGTGTAAATGCAAATGTGGACACATCCAAAGGTCACTAGTTACATCACAGCATGAAGTGCGCGCTTGTGTGCATGGTGTGTGTGTGTGTCGTTCATCAGAATGTCTTTTTAATTATCTGAGAAGAATTCCCACCAAGAGTGAGAATGGTAATGTTAAGGAAAGATATACAGAGAGAGAAACTTAATTTAAATTTCCTCCGGACATTATTTGCTTACTTTTTTCTGCAAGATGTTCCGTTTCCCATATTTTATATGCATATTGATTTCTTACATATTACATAGGGATGGGATTTTTATTGATTTTGTAACATTTACCATTTTATATTTAGCTATGTTATACATAATGTGCAGAATGCGTTAAATGTAAAACAGTGAATATGAATAAATGAATATTATCCTCGGTGAACATAGGGGTTAGAACATATAGTTCATATTGAATCTAATCTTGCTTTGATTATGGTAACTATTGGTTTGTAATTTTAATTTCTCTGTCAAATCAAGTCAATTGTAAAGACGTGATTTAAATTAAAACAGTAGCTTCAGTGTATTCATATTACATTTTCACGATCAGTATGGTTATTTTTATCCTAGACATTATTCTAATACATATTTTTTAATGCAACACATGAACATGAAGTATTTGAAAGAAAATAGCCTACTGTAGAAGCATACAGTGACACACAATTAGGTATTCAAAACAATGTTAACATGACAATTTATTGAAATACTGTCAAATATTATATGCTTTGCAATGTCATGACCTCAACTGTCAACCATGTTTGACGTAAGACTATTTATACATATTGAATGTAAAGATCAATCCAAATTTAGCCCTTTTGCGTCTGGGTTTAATAGAGTAAAATCTAAAACGAGTTTGGGGCCAATCTAGGAGATGAAATGTGCTCGAGTTTTCTGTCGGGTATTTGAAGTGGCCAATGTTGAGTTCCCAGCTGGAAGACGGTGATTGCAGGTGACGTCTGATGAGTACTTCTACTTGTGAGGATTATTGTACTACAAGCCACCAAATGAGGGAGCAGTCTCTCTTACGGTCTTGAGCTGTGTTCTCTACTCATTGGACTACCTCCTTGTCCTTCACTCACCCCTCCTCATTTACTGAACAGATATTTACATCCATTTGTTTCTCTTTATCCCCATCTCTCACTAACCCTTTATTTTCTGCATGAAAGATCATGTATCTCTCTCTCTCCCTCTCCCTGTTGGTGTCTCTCGCTCTCGCTCTCCCTCTCTCTCCCCCTGTTGGCGTGGGTGTCTCTCGCCCGGTGACACCTGGACACACGGACATGTTCCCGGGCAGCAGGTCGGTCAGGCCTTACGGCCCCAAGGGAGGGGCGGTAGGGGGGGGGGGGGGGGCGAGAGAGAGCAGCACATGACATCAGCACAAAAAAAGGAAGAGAGAGATCGCTGGAGGAACTTGGCAAGGAGACAGAAATGAAGACGGACAGACAGGAAGACAGACAGGAAGACAGACAGACAGACAGACAGACGGACGGACAGCCAGGCCAAAAGCTAGATAAAAAGCCAACATGCTATAGGGGACAGTGAGTCTGCAGGTGTCCGGGACTACATATTCAACTACATGAAGTTGGGAGAAGCAATTTACCCAGGCTGTCTGTTTATATTCTCCCCTGTCACCTTGGTAGAGAACAACCTCACTACACACACACACACTACAAATACACACACAAACACACACATGTCTCTACAAATACACACACGCACACACCCTCTCTACAAATCCGCATGCACACAAACACACACTTTGACTCTAAATAGCCAAACCGTCACTCATATACAGTCTCTCTCTCCCTCTTCACTAACAGACACTCTCTGTCTCCACACACACACACACACACACACACACACACACACACACACACACACACACACACACACACACACACACACACACACACACACACACACACACACACACACACACACACACACTCTCTATACCCGCACACACATGGGCTCACTATTTCTAAACACACACACACGCACACACACACATACTATCTCTCTATACACGCACGTGCATGGCCTCTCTATCTCTAAACACGCACACAGCTATTTTCCTTATTCCCTCCCATAAATCGGTGTGTGTGCGTCAGCTAAAGGTTACCGCGGTGGGCAAGAGAGGAGCTCATTTTTAGTGCAGCAAATAAACCGATTTTACTGCAGTGCCATCGGAACATTTAACCCCTTTGGACAGGCCGGGAATATTATGATAAATAATCATTTCCGCAATATTTATGCAGATGGAAAATAAGGACTGAGCAAACACGTTTTACATTTTAGTCAGTCGACTGACTGACTGACTGACTGACAGGAGGGCTGGCAAGCAGGCGGGCTGACTGACAGACACAGACAGACAAATGGACAGATAGACAGGTAGATGCAGTGTTCTATCACGAGACGTACTAGATAACACTGCTGACCAGACCATAACCGAGGCGAGGGCAGTGCCAATGGAGCTGGCCCGCGGGCACTCCCCCCAGGTTAAGATGGGTCAGAAGCAGAGCCTAGATTCACCCACAGGTATTCATAAAGCTTACCCCCTTCTATCAGTGCATCGCACTGTTCCAGCGGTGGTGCTGCGATCATATATATTGGTATTTCTCAATGTTATCTGTTATCTGCATTTGGATACTTACTGTTGGCCTCTGAAACAGGGGGTCGGAACTAGTGGCCGACGGGTTGGTTAGAAGTGAACTCAGACAAACAGGTGAGTGCGTTTCAGTGGAAAATCACAACATCATCAGGGTTAGCCTTCCCAAAACCGAAAGCAAAAAACAGTGTATTACATGAATAAAATATTGGCCGTTCTAATTCCCCAAATCATCCAACACTAGGATGCCGCACTAGGCAACTTAGCCCTTAATAATTCAAAAGAAAGATTAAAAAACTCCTAACCTCTACTTGCAAGAGGTCCATGTCAAAGACAAGAAAGGTTGAAACAGAACAAATTATTACATTTCTATTCGATACCCACAGGGAAGGTGACAACCAATTAGCAGGTCAACTTTGTGAAGAATTGTGTCAGAAGTGTTTTCTTCTGTCCGACCCCACTGAGGTAGCACTTGGTCTATGCCGACCCCCAACCTTAAACGAGTCAGACACCCCTGGTGGGGTTTGTGTTATAAACTCTCATGACCCCCAGGAAGACCTGGGGATTGTCAAGGCGTCAGCTAATAATATGATGGTTTGTGTTATAAACTCTCTGACCCCAGGAAGACCTGGGGATTGTCATGGCGTCAGCTAATAGGGATTCGTATAATAAACCCGGAGATAAACAAGTAAACTGCATCGAGTGTGCTGTGGTCGTGTATATGCTGAATCAGTCTGTGCCCGAGGGAGGGTTACTAATAGTATCCAGAAATAGACACACCTCTCTCCCCAGGAGATAAACAGAGAGTCAATTATCGATCCAGATCCACTTAGAGGGCCCTGAGTGGAATCCTCGAGGTGAACAGGAAGTAGTATCCATCTCAAGCGTTCACAGGAAATGGAATCTACCTTAAGGGGTCTCAAGAAGGGTGCCCCGGTAAGCGATCAAGTGAGAGGGGTGGGCAATCTCTTCAACGTCCCTCATCTATTTATCATCAGGACATGTGATGTTTGAGATGCACATTCCTGAAACCCGCCTGGATGTGTTGAGTTTGGATTTTCTGATGGACAGAAATAGAATGCAGGGAACAGGATTTGATGGAGAGGTATCTAACAGGAAAGAGCAGCTATCTCTCTCTCTCGTTCCTGTGCAATACATCTGCTTAACAATCATGGGGATAATGAAGCATATTCCGTCTCCCTCGAGTGCTCTCTCTCCCTCTCCCTCTCTCTACCCCTCATTCTCCCTCTCCCCCTCTCCCCCTCTCTCTCTCTCCCCCCCCCTCCCCTCTCTCCCCCTCTCCCTCTCCCTCTCCCCCTCCCTCTCCCCCTCTCTCCCCCTCCCCCTCTCTCTGGCCGATACAAACCACATGCCATCGATGAGTGTACGGCTGCACGGGGCCAAGTCACAGAAAGTGATAATATCTAAGCAATGAACAATATAAACATATATTAATAAAAACAATGTATATACACAATAATATGCATTTTCAGAAGTATATATTAACACATGCAGGTATATCTCATAAGTATAAGTATACCAAAAGTACATGCACACACACATGCACACACAGACAAAGACGCACACTCAAATACACTTACATGCACGTTTGCATGCGTATCATGCAGAAAAAGAGTACACACTGACAAACTCATGCACACATACAAACACACACACACACACACACCACATACACACACACAGTCACCCCCAGGGAACGCAGAGATGCATTTGCATAAGGAGAGCGCGTGTCACACACAGATTCAGACGAACGGAGCCGCCAGCCGAACGGGCACCAGGAGGATTCTCCACACAGTAGAGCACTCCAGGTCTCACACAATGAGAACTCCTCCCCAGTGCTTCACAGCAACCCACTGGACCTCAGCTGCCTCAAGGCAGAAGGACACGGAATCAGAGCTCAACAGAGCGGATAGTGGAGGGGGAGGAGCCAACACCCGGAGATGGAGTTTGAGGATCCGGACTCCCGGGTGAACATGTCCCGTGTTGTTAACCTATTGTCCAGTCTACCTGCAGTCATCCTTAAGTGAGATGCCCTAGGCCTCTACCTGCTTAGTATTAACAGTTATCTTTAAAAGCAGGAGGTATGGAAGTTGATTTTGAGAAAAGTGTAAAATGTTCTGAATGAATAAGTAGTTAATAGTACAGCAGATAACACCGGTCTTGCCTTTTAAATTACCCCCTGAATGGCTCCAACATGTTTTCCATCCAACTTTTCCCAACTTCACAATGGCTTTGTGAATTGAGTGGGATGGCACTTGGATAAATAAATGTCTTGGTTGCTTTGGTAGATTAATTGCAAAGGTTAGCTTGAAACAATTTGTATAAGCCATTATTATGTCAAGGTTCCTCTTACGTCTTGTCCTGAGTTTGGACTTGAAGCCACCTCTTCTGTTCAACAGGAGTTCACAGCTCAACGTGTGAAGAGTTTTAAAAACTCTACCCATGACGAAATACACACTAAATACACACTGTTCACAAATATATACCCACCATGAATAAATGTACACACCACACAAGTAGATATATGAATAGATTTACACATCCTCCATCCAAACATACCATTTTATATCATTTATAATCTTCAATGTGTTTCCTTTGAGGGTTTTCTCTTTCCCACCATGAGAACAGAGAGCAGAACCTGGTCCATCAGCTCCTCGAGCAGTGAGTGTTAAGGAGTGTGTAGGCGTGGGGATGGAGGACACAGCTCCTCCATTGGACCCCTGGGGGCCATTCTCCCACCGGGCCGATGTTCCCATCAACAAATGGAGCTCTCACAGCCTTAAACCTCAACCCCCCTCCACCCCAGCGCAGAAACACTCTGGAAAGAAGCAAATTAAAAAGTCAACAAAGTCCAAGTGAAGGCACTGACCGGGAAATGATGTTGCAGTATTTTATTCACCTTTCCTCTTCTCTCTTTTATTTTGCCTTCCCTCCCTCTGTCAATATATACTGCTCCCCATCGTCCCTCTCTTCGTTCTCCCGCTCTCCATCCTCCCTCTCTCTGTCCTCCCTCTCTCCGTCGTCCCTCTCTCCGTCCTCCCTCTCTCCGTCCTCCCTCTCTCCGTCCTCCCTCTCTCCATCCCTCTCTCCGTCCCTCCCTCCGTCCCTCTCTCTGTCCCTCTCTCCGTTGTCCCTCTCTCTGTCCCTCTCCCTTCCTTGAACAACTCTCCTCTCCTCGAACAACTCTCCTCTCCTATCTGAGTTTGCCCGTTGCTTATTTCACTTCCCTCAATGTCACCACATTAACATCCTTTATTTACCCTTCATCCCCTACCTTCTCCAGCTGGAGTTTCATGGAAATATTATAGTCTGGCCTGTGAGAGATCCTTCATTAATTAGGATTATTGATTACTGGCTACCAAGTTCTAGTGTACATGTTTGCTGTACAAATAAAGCGAAAGGACACATTAAAACTGCCGTACACATTTCAACTGCAGGACCCATTAAAACCATGGTTAACTTTTAAACTACAGGACCTATTTCGACTACTTGACACATTTAACCAACGGGACAAATTTAAACTAAAGGACACATTTGAACTGCAGGACAATTAAAAGTACAGGAGAAATATTAACTACAGGACACATTTAAACTACAAGAAACATTTGAATTTCTGGCCTGAATATCGCTTAGTAGCTAGTATTCGAGGTGTGGATATCAGTTGGACAAAGCTCCCTATTCCCCAACACCAAAACATCTGCCTCTGACCTCACACACACACACACACACACACACGCACACACGCACACTGCACGCACGCACACACACACACACTCACACTCACACTCACACTCACACTCACACTCACACACACACACACACACACACACACACACACACACACACACACACACACACACACACACACACACACACACACACACACACACACACACACACACACACACACACACACACACACACACACAAATCACCCCTCTAACCTAAGACACATAGACACACACACCCATCTCCAGACGGACATCGAGTTTCCATTGATGAGGCAGCGGGAAGGGGGGGTTAAGTTTAGGTGGTTTCGGGGACGGGTGCGCACTATTGGGGAATTCTAAAACACACCAACACACACACAAGTGTTTTGACATGAGACAGAGAGGGGTTGTGGCTTGGGGTTAGAGTTGAAATAACCGTTGGTTCCTCCACTCTTGCCCTTTGACCCACACCCACATCCACCCACCCACCCACCCACACTTAAAGCTCCTACCGTCTGAACCTCACACACCACCTGGCGTATTTTCTCCTTGTGAGGCCCGTCAAGGATGGTGTTTTATCTCATGCTTTTATCTCAACGCTTTTCCAATCTATAGGCTAACCAGCCGTTAGTTTATCAAAGTCAACATGCTTTACCATCTGGGCCCCACTAGGGTGCTACCAACTACAGGCAAAGAAGGTTTGGTACCAATTTGCGCTCCAATGTCCATTACCTCTCTCTGTCAACCCACTTTCTGGTCCTAAAGCCATTAGGATCTCTGGGACTTGACCTAAAGTCAGCCGCTAGTGAGTATTAGCAGGATTAAACTGATCTAACCCCGCTCACGCTCTCCACGCCCTGAAGGTGATCAAGAACAGCACCTTCAGTCTGAGACAAATTGCACCAATGTGCAAAACGCAGCGGTACAGGAAGTCCTGTATTCCAGCTGCCATACGGTTTCATGATGCACAAAAATAACTTTGCACTTTTTTTTCACACAGTATTTATTATTGTACTAATTGTTTAAGTATTTAAGTATTTTAGCTATATGAGGGAATGTGTGTTTGTTATGTCTGTCCGTACGCTGTTGTGACACTGTAATTTCCTGTCAAGGATTATTAAAGGATATATATCTATCTCATCTCCAGCCTCAAGCTGGAGATGAGAAGCTTTGTTCCAGCATTATGGGATAGCCATCTGGTAATATGGTGACTCCCAGGTCATGCTGCAGAGGGTGTAGTCTGGTAACACCTCTTTATGCCTGCCAGGGGGGTCAAGTCTCTGGGGGGGGACACTGGTCTTGGGTCAGAGAAGGTATTTACTGGGGGTCTTCTAGCTTACACTGGGTGAACTAATCAACCATCCGTGACGGTCAGAATGCACCCTGTTCCATCCATGGATGGATGGACTGGGTTGAGGCTGAGGCTGGATGCAAAGAGGATAGGGGGGGTTAGATAGACCAGGCAGGAGGGATTGCTTGACTCTGGTTTGGTTTGAACGTTGGACTTCCTCAGAGAGTTGTAAACATCCTTGAGAGAGTTCCACTAACCTATATGCTTAATGACAAATGTCAGCTAACGAATAGTGAAATAGAGTCTAGACTGGGACATATCCTCTCCAGACTAAGCCCCACATGTACTCTGAAATGCATTCTGGGAGAAGAGTGATAGTGTGAAGATCCCAAACAAACATCTCTCAAAGTCTTCCAGCTCACTGGAAGGAGCGGAGAAACTTCATGACCTGCTTTAGTTTCCATGTTTTTAGACTCTGTGCTGCCTTTGTAATATGGTTTGATTGTTTATTTAATGGCAGACAACATTAATGGAGGAATAGTATTCATGACATGTTCTCAAGAAAAAGGTTTTTACTAAATCCCCTCAGAACACAAAAGTTTGGAACAAAATCTAATTTGAACTATGTTCAAGTATTACCTTCTGGAGATAAAATGTTTCTTATAGCAGTGCGATTACTTTACTGTGCTGGCCTAATTGTTTCCCTGTCTCTGTCAGCAGGAACAAAGTGGAAATGTTACCAATTAACAAAGTAAGTGTATCATGAAATAGCCTTTTAGTAAAATGAGAAATCAGCACTCTGAGGTGATAAATGAAGTGAAGTAAAAAGGCAAACCTTTGCATTGCACATTTCTTGTGAAATAAAAGAACAAAACTAGAGATAAAAAAAAGCTGGTATTTTTTTTTGTACTTCCTTACAGCATTTGAATAAAAGCATTTAGAAGACGGATGGTAGTGAGGGCTTGTTTGATATGTCCGCTTTGTCAGTTTCGATTATTTATTTGTCGTTCAAGAGAGCCTCGCTTCCCAGGTCTTCGTTTATCTTCCTTATGACACGTCGTAAAAGTCGCGTGACGAGCTTGGATCTGACAAAATAACTGCCCAAAGATTGGTTGTCGAAAAACAATTCCATTATCTGAGAAGTATTTCTCTTTGTGATGTCTTGCTGTCACTCCTTTCCCCAAGTTTCAAAAGTATCAGACCTTCTGAACACACAAAAGCCTCAAACTGTACGTATATACAGCCAGATGACAGCGGAATGCTAGATGTTATTGTTGATGCTCAAATTGAATTCACTTTGGTTTTTCTCTTCTTTCCAAAACATGAACATCCAGCTCTACTTTATAAACTTCTAGAGTCAAAAACCACGTATCAGCAGCTACAGAAAAGGATCACAGACCAAAACCAAAACATTAACTGTACCATAAAGTAAATCACAATATTTCCAGATGATCCATTTCCTACCATCACAAGAGTTCTTCCGAACAATCCCAAACGTGTTGAAGTGGTGATTTCAAACTGTGGTGGATCGCTACTAGAGATAACATCGACTGATAACATCTACTGATATCATCTACTGATATCATCTACTGATTACATGCAGAGCTTGACTCTGTGGGCACTCGTTTCCTCCGCGGAGAGACGAGATAGGGCCTGGGAAAGGGATTCCTAATTTACACTCCCAGCCGCAGAAGACAGGAGTCTGTGTGTGAGTGCATGAGGGGACACAGTGACAGGCTGTGGGAGGATTGTTAGTGATTTAAGTTTGAACTGACAGGGTGAAACCTGGGGGTGGAGGTGACAAGAGGGATCAAGTAATGCTGGAGAGGCTCTGGCTGCTAGTCTCAGAGTCCCTCCCTGGAGATTCCCCTGTGTGACGATATTCACCTAAAGCTCGGCTTTCTGCCCGAGTCAACCTGGATCTATGGTGAGAGTCCTGATCCACTCACAAGATATTCCAGAGTTCATTCATGGAACATTCCTTTTTAAATCGTGGTCAGTTTTGTCATTCATTCTTTAGTTTTATTCATCCATTCATTTGGTCCGATGTGTTGTTGTCACTCAGTGTTTTCTCCCATGATCCTTTGCTGCTGAGAGCTTTGACGGTGTCATTGAATGGATTTATAGTCTGAGAGACAAACAATTGATATATTTTTTGTGAGGATTTGCCTCAGACTGCTCGACTGTCAAAGCAAAATAATCACTGTTATCCAAATATATGTTTTTATTTATTTTGTGTGTTCCCGGTTTTGTTGATGTTTACCCCGACTCTCAGACCACTCACAGCATTGTGCTTTCAAGGTAATATTATAGGGTTTGATTGATTGAGTGTCTGCACACACAAACAATTGTTTACAAGTTTGTGTGTATTTGTATGTATGCGTGTGTGTGTGTCCGTGTGTGAATTGTTTGTCTCGGTGTATTTGTTAGGTTGCATGAGTTTGTCACTGTATATATCTGTGTGTGTGTGTGTGTGTGTGTGTGTGTGTGTGTGTGTGTGTGTGTGTGTGTGTGTGTGTGTGTGTGTGTGTGTGTGTGTGTGTGTGTGTGTGTGTGTGTACATGTGTATTCATGTCTTTGTCTGAATTTGTGTGGTATGAGTGAGGTTGGTGTGTGTGTGAGACTGGTGTGCTTGTGTTTATGTTCGTGTGTGTGTGTGTGTGTGTGTGTGTGTGTGTGTGTGTGTGTGTGTGTGCGTGTGTGCGTGTGCGTGTGGTGTGTGTGGTGTGAGACAGAACATCACAGCTACTTCTGTTTGTCCGGGGAGAGAGGCACAGCACTTGCAATTTCTACTGCTAGTGGTTCTCACTGCCTCTCTCTCTCTACCTCTCACTCTTGCTGTATAACGCTCTCCATCACACCCTCTGTACAGTTTTCTCTCTCCTTGCTTAACTGTCTCTCTCTCTGTATGACTCTCGCTCCCTCTCTCCCACCTTGCTCTCTCTCTGTATACCTCTCTCCCTCCCTCGCTCTCTCTGTATGACTCTCGCTCCCTCTCTCCCACCTTGCTCTCTCTCTGTATACCTCTCTCCCTCCCTCGCTCTCTCTGTATGACTCTCGCTCCCTCTCTCCCACCTCTCTCTCTCTTTGTATAACTGTCTCTCTCTCTCTCGCTTCCTCCTTATCTCATTTCATTTCCACTCGTTGTCGTCCCTGTTTTCTCATTACCTCTCCTCATGGCTCTTATCTTCCTGTGCTCCTTTTGCCTCAGGTTTTTAATCTCTCTCACACTCCCTCCCTCCGACTCTCACTCTCTCTATTGCACTCTCTCTCTGCTCACATCTGTCTCTCTGTGTGTCTCTCTCTTTGTCTATATCTCTCTCTGCTCTCCTCTGTCTCTGTCTCTCCTTCTCTCTCCTTCTCTCTCTTTTTCTGCTCTCCTCTGTCTCTCTGTGTCTCTGTCTCTCTCTGCTCTCCTCTGTCTCTGTCTCTCTGTCTCTCTCTCTCTCTTTCCTCTGCCTCTCTGTATCTATGTCTCTCAGTCTTTCTGTGTGTGTCTCTCTCTCTCTTTCTCCTCTCCTTTCCTCTGTCTCTCTGTGTCTCAGTCTCTCTTTCTCTGCTCTCCTCTGTCTCTCTGTGTCTCTCTCTCCTTCTCTCCTTCTCTCCTTTCCTCTGTCTCTCTGTCTCTCGCCTCTTCTTTCGGCCTCTCTCTCTTGACTCTTACTACTTTACTCTTTGAAACAGAAGATGACATGGGGCCGACAGGGGGAGAGAGAGAGAGAGAGAGAGAGAGAGAGAGAGAGAGAGAGAGAGAGAGAGAGAGAGAGAGAGAGAGAGAGAGAGAGAGAGAGAGAGAGAGAGAGAGAGAGAGAGAGAGAGAGAGAGATAGAGATAGAGATAGAGATAGAGATAGAGAGAGATAGAGATAGAGATAGAGATAGAGATAGAGAAGAGAGAGAGAGAGAGAGAGAGAGAGAGAGAGAGAGATAGTGCTCCTCTGCTTTTGCTGTAAAGCTCAAACTGATTCAAATCAGGATTTGCCCGACCATGTTTCTCTACAAATCCGTCAACCAGGACCAGAACCACACTTTAAACCGACCCATTTATGCAGTTTAAAGCCTCCAAATAACTACAGACAATAATTAGTTTTAGAAGAAGGTAAACAGATTTGCGCTTGCATGAACCAGATTAACGAGACAGAAGGGGAACCAACCAGCTGTGGGTATCAAACCTGTACTACTACCCACATATCCACTAACACTGACACAGCCACGCACACACACACAGTCACTCACACAATCACACACACACACATCACACACGCACACAATCACACACGCACACACACACACACACACACACACACACACACACACACACACACACACACACACACACACACACACACACACACACACCACACACACAACGCACACACACGCACACACACAACACCACAACACACACACACACAATGGCCTCTCCGCCCATTACCTCTTCCCAGCCTGAAGCTCCATCTGAGTCGGTGCTTCACCCACCACCCCGCACCCCCCCCCCCCGACCGACCCCCCCGCCCCCCTCCCCTCACTGCCCCTGACAGCTGCTACCGGATGCTCGCCCATCCCCCCCCCCCCCTGCTGGGGGCGGCGGGACGCTAAGACGCTCTCCCACCGAGAAACCAGAAGACCTGGACGTCCTTTATCAGGGTGATTAGAGATGAACGGCCGGTGAAGACGTTGTTGAATAGGGAGTGTGTGTGTGTGCTGTGTGTGTTTAAGTGTGTTTGCGTATTAATGTGTGTGTGTGTGCTTTTCATGTGTATGTGTGTTTGCTTGCATGTGAATGTGTGTGTGTGTGTGTGTGTGTGTGAATGTGTGTGTGAATGTGTGTGTGAATGTGTGTCTGCGCGTATTGTGTGTGTGTGCGCGCATGTGTGCTTACACGTGAGTGTGCCTGCGCGTGCGTGCGTGCGTGCGTGTGTTTGTGTGTGCACGTGAGTGTGCGTGTGTGTGTGTGTGTTTCAGTGAGTCAACTGTGTGACCTAAAGTGCTTGGCCCAGGTGTTGCTATGCAACCACAAAAATATTTCCCCTAATCCCAGGGCTCTGAGTGCCCTGACGCCGCAGATAAACGCTGGTCAATTCAGATGTTTTGGCTGAGTGGGTGCATGCTGACCGACGGAGGAAAAATGGTGCCCACTGCAGCGCCTGTTGGAGCTCACACGGGACGCCTCGCGGTCCCGACCCGGACACGAGAGCTCACACAGGAAATGAGGTCACACATCGGCCCATCCGTGGGCCCGGGGTCGACGGTCCAATCAAACGGCCGAGCGAGCGCACAGGTGCAGGAGTGCCGGAGTTAACCCGCGCAGCTTTACACGCGTGACCACGCGCTGTCCCGCTAGCTCAGAGCGCACGCGTCGATGTGGCGCGATGCCTCGCTCCTACTAGGCCGTCCGGTGGCGTCCACTGTGTGTGACAGTGTGTGTGTGCTTGTGTGGCTAATCTTTGTGTGTGCATGTGTATAAATATATGTGTGTGTAAGTGTGTGTGTGCTCGTGTGTGTGTGGGGCTGTGCATGCATCCACATATCTGTGTGTCATTGTGTGAGTGTGTGTATGTGTGTATATGTATATGAATGTGTGTGTGCATATTTATATGTATATGCGTGTGTGCCGCTGCTTGTGCTTGCATGTGTTTGTGTATCTGTGTGTGTGTGTACATGTGTGTGTGTGTGTGTGTGTGTGTGTGTGTGTGTGTGGTGTGTGTGTGTCTGTGTTTGTGTGTATGTGTGTGTGTGTGTGCATGTGTGTGTGTGTGTGTTTGCGTGTGTGTGTGTCCGCGTGTGCGTGTCCGTGTGCGTGTCTGTGTGCGTGTGCCCATGCGTGTGCGTCCCGCAGTAGGCAGTGTGGAACAGCCTCTGCCCCGTCCCACCTGTGTCCGTGGATCATTCCACCGCAGTGCCGGCTACATGAAGCCGTTAGAAATACAGAGCGCTGACATTAGAAACCCAACCATTCACTCCCCTACTCCAGATGTTACGCTTTTATGGGCTTGGCTCAGCCTCGCGCGCCCTTTATGACTTCAAGGGTGTTGTAAAATACTCTCAGTAGGCGAAGATAACCCAGCAGAAACCTTTGGTGACAGGCAGGGGGGACACACTTAAGCAAAAAATAACTCTTTGAAAAAAAATAATATCTTTGTGTGTGTGTGTGTGTGTGTGTGTGTGTGTGTGTGTGTGTGTGTGTGTGTGTGTGTGTGTGTGTGTGTGTGTGTGTGTGTGTGTGTGTGTGTGTGTGTGTGTGTGTGTGTGTGTGTGTGTGTGTGTGTGTTAGTTGTCTGAGTATGTATGGCTACGTTGGTGTGTCAGTGGGTGTTTGTATGTATGGCTATCTTTGCATGAGTGTGTGCAGGCCTTTTTGTATGTCTATATACTGTGTGTGTGCATGTGAATGTGTGCGTCTTTGTTTTTGTGCATGTGCACTACCAAGGATGTGTCCATTGAAAGTGTGTGTGTGGGCATGGCATGTGTGTGTGTGTTTACTTACATCTCTGTGTGTCTAAACATGTGCTTCTATATGTTTGTGTATGGATATGTGCGTTTGCATCTGATTCTTTCCAGTCATTTCCCCGCCCCACAAACACACACTAAAACACATATATTTCGCATAATTAAGGAATCATGATACCATTCATTTTGAAATGAGTCTTAGATAAGACTCAAAGACAACATCAAACCCGACAGCGTCCGACATCAAGCGTCCGGCCCTGTGACAGCCCGGCCTCAGGTGGTGATGCAGCCAGGCACCTCTAAGGCCGCTTCTATGGTGACTTTGAAGCCCGGTCCCACGTCCAAAGCGTGGATGAGTGGCGCGGTGGTCGTCTCATCCTCCTCAAAGCCCCATCAGAGCCTAACCCCTGGGCCAGTTAACCCATCTGACGAGCTCTCGTCAAGGACCCCGAGAGAGAGAGGGAGCTATCTCCCGTTACGGGCCGCCTTCTATACAGTATGTACACATGTTTACACATGTCCCTTGTCGATACCGGCCGGTTCGTTTTTTTATTTGAAGCTGAATTATAATATTGTTTTTGTTGAAACCGTAAGGTCATTTCCAGGAAGACTCGTCAGCAAAACGAGGACCGAAAAACTGGTCGCCATGGCAACAACTGAGTCTTCCTTTTTTTTAATATATATATATTTTTTGGTTAATTGCGGAGTAAATCCGTGGCATTCATAGCATCCAGACATGGGCCGGTTCTCTGAGTGCTGCCGCCTCGGTCCGTAGTCATTAACAAAAATAGAAAAAAAAAAAAAAAAACTGCAGGAGGATCACGAGAGGACCAGGAGCCTCTGAGCAGTGTTTTACCTTACGCAGGCTCGTTCGTGGTGGATGGCTTTCATTTGCATTCATTACCCGGCGGAGCCTCACACAGCGCCGGGGAGATCCGCAGCGCTGCCGCTAGCGCAGGGGCTGAGCCCGACCGCCCCACGCTGCCCGCCACGCGTTCAGAGACCTCTTTGTTTGTTTACTGTTCTGATGATGTCCGCGGTGCGGCGCCCATAATGCGCTGGAAACGGGGATTGGAAGCTAAATAGCACTCGGTGCGCAAAAAGGGTAAAACTAATAAAAGAAGGGGTAGGGTACTGTAGTGGTTAGGGGGATGTGTGACTCACGGCCTGAGGGGTGCTGGTATCGACCCCCGTTGTCCCCGGCCTAACCCCTTGGTGTCCTAGAGGCCCCAGCCCGTGAACTGTTCCTCAACTCAGCGCAGGAGCCTGAAAAAAAACACATCTGCTAGACATGCAGAGTTTGTACAAGTCTCGGCAAAGTGTGCTCTCCCTTCCACGTCGACTGGGTGCCCGGGACACGAACATCAAGCCCCCCCCGGGGACATCGGCGGTCATTAACTGAGCTTCAGCCTCATATCCTTGGATCTTCGTCATCAGCTCCCACTTCCCTGGCACATTCACACACGTTATTCATTTCACGCACAAATCAATGCTTCTGGACTCGTCTGTGGGGTCCATTGCTTGGGCTAATCCGCTTATCCTTCTGAAATAATATTAATTGTGTGCCAGATCCCCCCTTCCTCCCCAACACCCCCCCCCAAACACCCCCCCTAAACCCTAGGCCTCCATTTTATCCCCGATTCTTTTTTGTCAGGAAGCCTGATGTAATGTACAACTTACCAGTGGCTTGGCTCACAGCAGTACATTTTAAAAGCTTTCCAATACTTGAACAAAGCAAACAGCCTTCTGTACAATATTTGCTGTCTGACAGAATTGATTTAAAAAAAAAAGAACCACTAAGCTACAACAATACCGTCGTTTATTTATCTGTAATGAGTTTTTTACGTTGCTAATTGTTTTGTAATACTTGGCATCACGTGTTTCTCAAGAACCCATTTTCTTGCAACATTGCATCATTTGTTAGTAGCCTGGGAACGAGACAAATCTGCAAGCTCATGTTTTTATTTCCTCTGGCCTGTGCGTCCGGCCCTCCTCCCGTTCGTACAGACACCCGGGTCGGGCCAATCACAACCTCGTATCTAAAAAGGGGGCGGGTTCAATACGAAGACTGTACAGGAGGCGCCCAATGGGAGATCTGCCGAGGCTTTTCACAACCAACAACTAAGATGGCAAATTAACAGAGTGGTTCCAGACAAAGACGCAGTTGTGAATCGATCTGGTGCGGACAGGAAAAGTGTGACAGCACTAGCTAGTCATTTAGCAGACGCTGTTATTGTTAGACTCACAGTGGAGTCAGCTGTCACTCAGGAGCAGGTGGGGCTAGGGCTAGGGCTCCAACAGGTCTACTGAGGCCTGAGGGCCACAACAAACACTTTATGTATTTATGCAGATACAAGTTTTATCTGTCAAAATTGTCTTCATTTAAAGCAAGAAGGAGGAATTTTGCTGGTAAGCAGAGAGACGGCAAACTGCTTAAGACTGATGGCTTACGCCGCTGCATGTATTCCATAATGTAAATGATAGTATCTTCATGACACGACTTTGACAAAACCCTTTGTATCATACCCTTTGTAATCACACATTTTGCATATATATTTACATTGTAGGCGGCTTGCCAAAGACTACACATCCCCTTGTAAATGTACATCATAATGTATTGCATCCCTTCATGGGAGAAGTCTCTGACAAGATACTCAGTGTGTCCTTGGTCATTCATCCATGACACCAGACTATCGGTGCTGGTCTCAGTATATGCTACAGTATGTGTCCTGGTGCTCCAGCGCTGGTGAACTGGAAGGAAGAGTGGATGGGCAGCCCCTCACACCTATCTGCTCAGCGAGTACGTTAGGGAATGTATGTATTGCCAAGGATGCACACGCACACAAGACACACACAGGTCCACAAACATGCAGGTGCACAATACAGATATGTAGCACACAGGTACTCAAGCGGAGTCACAACACACACACAGGTGAACACTGATACACTGTAGCAGTCTTCCCTGCCACTCTCTCTCTTGGTGGCTGGCATACTTCACCTATGTGCCTTTAATGGGCTCCTCTGGCGCCCAGGATACAGGAAGTATTTGAAAAGCTGTTAATTGCAGAGTTTGGAAGTTTGTTTGGTGGTGTAGCCATGCTGCTATGTCAGAGATCTCTGGAGTGTGTGTGGTGATGGCTGGTTCTACCGGTATGCATCGATGACTCAGCCTCACCAAGGCCCAGACTCCAGGTGAGGCTGCTTGACCCAGCCGTCACCGACACACACTCCACACACACAAAACACACAATGTACGCACAAACAAGAGTGGTACACAAACACAGAGGTAAACACTTCACCGTAACACAAAGATAAAGGTTCCCAGACACATTGTGTGAGGACGAACACAAAAAGGTACACAAAGACACAGGTATCACACAGACACACAAACAAAGTGCTCATTTAAGTCGCACACATATCCTGGTGAGGCATAAATAGCTTTTCATCAGTGAGCGAAACGAAGGTTGTGTAATTTCTCTGCTAATTATACGGGATAGACAGACGAGCTAATCATTGTAATGCCCACAAAAACACAGACATTAAAACTGAGAAGCACATCGAACAAACGCGCGCACACAAACACAAACACACAAACACACCCTCCTTTCCTCGTCTAGTCTCTTTTGAAGGGCAACCACAGAGAGATCCTCATTATTACTGCCAATCCAAAGTGTCTGTGTGTACGTTCAAGAGACCGTGCACTGCTCCACACGGACCACTACCGTGCCAGTGGGCCGTGCACGTTAGAGAGACCATGCACGTTAAAGACGCAGTCTGTATTGGTCGGGCTGCTCCTCTTGAATCAGACTAACTACAGATAATAGGAAGGGTTAAAGGTCACTAGGAATGGAACAAATGATACATGACAGTGGGAATATGTTTCTGTGATCCTTAAATAAACAGCTTAAGTCCTGTTTTTCTCTGTAGTCAAGATTTGCTGCTCTCCAAAAGGACATATTGCTTTAAGCACTGTCTGATTGGTGGGAAACAGCTTTTTTTTGCACAAAGATTGTTTGCTGTTCTCATTAAGCTTAAGTATTTCATGTTTTGCATTTTTTAATCTCCAAACATCAGAAAAATACAAAAAAACGTAATTGGTTTGCTGAGGCCGATAAGTTTGTATGGCGGCGGTGTATAATTACTTCGGCTCTTGCACATTGCCTTCGGCAATATCGCAGACATCACATCCGACTGTGCTTGGCGATACGGCACATGCTAACAGCACGCCTGCTCCCCTCCAGACGCCTCCCGTTCCCAGTCCTACCACGGCGTTCCCCCTCTCTCCGCCTCGCAGCACGCTGTCTAATTAAGAGAATCCGTGATTACGTCCTCCATTTTGAAAAGGGAACACCACAATATCTGAAGTACAAGAGGCGAGGGGCTGCTTTAGGGCACGCATGCTATATAATTAAACACAGTGGGGACCCTCCTGTATTTTAACATGTCTGAAGTATTCGGCTCGTTTGGAAGCCAGTGGCTTCCAATTAATGATCAACACAGCCGCACGCATGCCGAATATTTGTCAGGATCAACAGTTTTCTGGTGTGCGTGTTATTAAAGCGTGTTCTTAGATAGCATGTCGCTAAACCAATAAAGATGTTTGAGAAGGGAGCTAAATACGGATGCTTTGTACATCCGCAAATATCTACAGTAACAGTAAAATGATAGTGACTATTTCACTAATTGATCGCGCCGTATAAAAGATAAAGAGAGAAGGGGATTTGGTTTGACTGCTGACTATGCAGCAGCAGATGGCTGTTTGATGGCCTTCGCGTGCAGTTGGTCCCGCGACCGTAAACACAGACCGTCATAGTAGAACATTCACTTTCCCAATGCACTATCCCTCTCTCCAGGGTCATCTTCAAACCCTAATTATAGAATATCAGTTTAATATTATGCCGATCCAAACCTATCCTACGTTGGGGCAAGGGCACAGAGTAGGTATCATTGGCACTCGGTTGAATGTGTGCTAATGGAGGGTAAAGAATAAATTAAATTTGACCACAACAGCTTTAAGCCTGAAGCACCAGTCATGCCATGGAATATATGCAAAATATGTGTTTCTGAATTTCTGAATCCAAAATAGACATCCAACATAGAGTCCTATTTGAAGCAAGCAGACAAACACAGGCCCAAATAATATTATTTACACTATTTATTTTATCCAGCTAGTCTAGCTACAAATACCAACCTGAAAATATGCGCTGCGTGTTCCTTGGGGTATAACTACACGGTTACCATCGATATTCCCTCCAGTTGGACGTATTATATCACGGTCTCATCCGCGATGTATGTCGGCCGTGGCGTGGGATACACACCGAACCTCGCAGAGCCTTCCTCGTGTGCCTTAACACAGAGTTCAACTGTAACCGAGCTACGCTCAGAGGTTTATAATCTCCCTCGCCACCTCCGCCGGCCTCACAGGGGGGGGGGGGGGGCCCCGGGGAACCCGGCAGGAACACATTACTCCATCAGCCCCTCCAGAACATTCTCTGGAATCAACCTCCTTCCTGTTCTGTGTTCTGTTCCAGGGAAGGGGGGGAAAAGAAAAAAGAGACGAAGGAAAGAAAGAGAACAGGCGTCCCATTAATATGGGAGCCGTAATGTTCGCCGGCAGACATGCAGATCTGCCTAATTAGGGGCTTTGTTGATTCTCCCCGACGGGGTTCGGGCGGCCCCCGGGCCTGGTGCTCCTCCGCTCATCATAGATACTTAGAGAGATGGAGGATGATAGAGGGGGGCCGCCGGGTGGAGTGGGGTGGAGGTGAGGTGGGGTGGAGGGTGGGGTCGCGGTTGGCGGGGGCGGGAGGAGGGGGGTAGAGTTGGGGGTGAGGAGAGGTAGGCTGGGGTGGGGGTGGTGGTCAGAGGAGTGGTAGTGTGGATGAGGGGACAGTTGGAGGGGTATGGTGAAGGGAGAGGGGGTGGAGAGACAGGGTTGCGGGGGGTTGGGGGAGGTAAGAGTTGGGGAGGAAGGGGGTGTATGACAGAGTCAGGTGGAGGATGGGAGAGAGGGCGCGCAGTGGTGGGGTTGGGGGAGGAAGAGGCCGAGCAGAAGGGGAGGAGAGAGGAATGGCAGGGCCCTAGGGGGGTGGAGGAGATGGGAGGAGGAGGAAGGGAGGGTAGGGGGGAGAGAGGTAGGGGTGGAGATGAGAGAGGAGAGAGGAGAGAGTGAGGGAGGACGGTGCAGAGGGGTGGGGAAATGATGCCGGCTGATTGTGTAGGGGTGTCGAGAGGGGGGAGATAGGTTAAGACATAATATTTACTCTATTTTAATGGATGGCAGCTTCTGAATCACTGTTTAATACCTCAGCCTCTTTTGACGCGTTTGTTTTCTGGCTGTCAGTCACTGCAGAGATCCAGGGATCCCTCTAGCCCAAAATGAACTTTAAATTTACTCTCCTGTCAATTTAACCGTGTTGAGTTTAATCAGAGCTCTCTGTTGCTTTTCGGGCCTTTATTGTGTTTTCTTTGGACTTACGCAAACAGATTAAAACAAAGATTGCACGTGAAGAATGGCTAATTAGTAGTAATGAGTTTAGAATGAGCCCGTATCTGGAATCTTCCAGAAACGTTCCGGGTGTTTAAACGTCTTCGTCAACCGGTTTGATCCAGCTGTGCTGTATCTGTGTCAGGTCCCTGCTGGGTTCTCCATAGATTCAGGGCCTGATGCTCGGAGAGGAAGGTGCATCGATACTCAAGGTATCCTAAACGTACCCAACACATTCAGACACACAGACTTAAACACTCCGTCACGTGTACTATGACCCTTCATGTGATCCGTCAGTAATCATACTGTCCCTTATGCCTACTAGCAAAGGGAGGAAGACAGAGAAAGAGAGAGAGCAAAAGAGTGAGGATAAAATAAAGATAGAGACAGAGCCAGACAGGAGGGAGAGACAAAGAGAGGGAGAGGAGAGAGAGTGAGAGAGAGAGAGAGAGAGAGGAGAGAGAGAGAGAGAGAGAGAGAGAGGAGAGAGAGAGAGAGAGAGAGAGAGAGAGAGAGAGAGAGAGAGAGAGAGAGAGAGAGAGAGCAAAAGAGACAAGGATGAAGAAACAAAGAGAGAGGGGAGATAGAGAAAGAGAAAGACCGAGATGAGGGAGGGAGAGGAGAGAGTGACACAGAGAGAGAGAGAGAGAGAGAGAGAGAGAGAGAGAGAGAGAGAGAGAGAGAGAGAGAGAGAGAGAGAGAGAGAGAGAGAGAGAGAGAGAGAGAGAGAGAGAGAGAGAGAGAGAGAGAGAGAGAGAGAGAGAGAGAGAGAGAGAGAGAGAAAGCAACCGAAGGAGAGAGGAGGGAGCGAAAGAGGAAGAAAAACAAAGGGAGACGTGGTTCAAACAGAGGCTAGTCACCTCTCAGAGGATAGTCTCAATGAATGGTATTTTTCTCATACCCCAGCTGAGAGCCGTGGTTCAAACTGGTCTTACTCAACACTGTTTGTAAGCCGAGTGGAAACATGAACTCTGTCTGACACAGCAGACGAGACACAATACATGTTGAGGGCTTATGTAGTACAAACATATTGTGTCTACCAGGGGCCCGAAACACAACTGGGACTTAACCATGTAAAACTATTGCTATTGTGAGTGATTATAAAATCCATAAACACAACGATATTCAATGACTGTTTTGTGTATGCATGTTGTTGTTGTGTGCAAACTTGGAGATTCCCGTTTGCACGTATAGTAATATTACTGAGAGATTCTTTCTTAAATGATATTCCTACAAATTGCATTTGACTGTTGAGGGACCTCAAAATGATTACATTTCTGTTGCCAGAAATGCTGTAACCGGGACTATAAAGTTCAGCCGAAGTTTAACGTGAACTTAATTAACTGTTGTCACAATATTTCAGCGAGGAGGAACAGTTAGCATAACGTCCACTAAGCAATCCATGCTGAACAGCTTCTGAAACTGCAAACACAGTTGGCAGTGCCTGAAATAAGATGTCTAAGAGGTGGCAGCAATGTCAACGGTGGCACTTGTTCCCTGGATTTCATCCTCTTAAATATGTGCAGAGAAAACCATGATGCATTAATTCTCTAAGCAGCAGACAGTCCTTGGGGAGGAATATGTTTAGCAGAGTGAGGAAAATGTAGACCTGCTATTTCCCACTCGTGACTGTTGCAACAATGCGTGTAGTTATCCACGTTTTCAGCTTGAGATGAAGAGAGTGACATGAAAACGATACTGGCCATCACTGCAGGTTTTGTAATACTTGTTGTTGAGTTGATTGTGGGATTCTGTTGCTTCAAAGCATAGCTCAAAAGATGTACATGTTGCTGCAACTCAGGGGCAATAGCAAGAGGTACTGGTCCGTCAATCAGGTCAAATTATAAAGCAGGAGAAAAAACTACCCTTCATTCTGATACAACACAATGTATACAGTCATATGGAATGAGTTATTAGTTTGAATTAAATCAAATTTTGGTTTTGGTTTAAATAAGTGCCATCTAGTGGAACGGATTTGGCTGAAAATCACAAAAATAATTATAATTATGTTTTGATAAGAGTAATAATCCTGTGAAAATGATAAGGGTTGTCTTTTCGTTAACAAAGGGCCAGTCCCAATACACCCCCTAGCCATACTTTTAACCCTATCCCTAAATTGCGCGCGTTCCCGCGAGGCTAGTGGTGTCCCAATTGCTCTTTGCATGTAGGGGTAGTGGACATAGCGAGGGGGAGGGGGTATGAATCTAGCCCTTCAGAGCGAGGGATTTCAGATGCTGACTCGCCGAGGGAGAGCCAGAGAAATTTTCCCAGAATGCTTTGCGTCACCATTTGCATACCATAGCAAACAACAATGGCGGCCCCCGGACGTAACGTAACGTAACGTAACGTAACGTAACGTAACATAACGTAACGTAACTACGTAGTCGCTTACGTGCCCGAACGTAAACGATGCAGTGACGTAGCAAGCGGTGTCCCAATCCCTAGGGAAGATTACAAGCCGAAGTGGTAGTGGATGAATTCTAGTGGTAGTGGATGAGGGCTAGTGGTTGTGAGTAGGGTGAACATTCGGATTGGGCCTAACACTACCCTTTAGATTTGGGGAGTGACTCCTCTTCCAGGCAGCCCACCATCCTGTGCTGCCTTGTTTCTACAGAAGCCCAGACTGGACAAAACACTCAACTATTTTTACTGTGTCACCGGATGTCAACTCAGGCAAAAAAAATGCGATTTCAACCAAGAATTTTAATGGTTTCCCGTTTATTTCACTTTCCCTTTTACAGCGAGGACAACATTTTCAGCAGACAGAGATTTCTTTGTTCAACTTGAAACGGACATTTCATTGATTGTGGGTGTTTTGTGGGTGTCTGTCTCAGCAGAAAAACATAATGGATCATTTTGTGGGGACCAAGGTAAGTTCTTTAAATATGTTTATGTCTTTGTCTGGCTTGTCCCTCAGGCTGGTTATACAGCATACATTAGTTTGCCATTGAACCCTTTAAAGACTTAGCCAGTGTATGTTTTTTACTAGTGCTGATGCTGCAATGAAATAAAGAAAAAGACAATGGGCAGAGAAAGTCGCAGGTAGACACACAATTTGAAGCATATGAAAAACACCTTTACTAAGTTGCATATCTCAGCAGAACAATGAGGGAAGCCTTCATAAAAAAACCTCTCAGATTAGCAGGTCAGGAACATAAAGACTATAGTTGCTGGTGGACCGTACCATTAGCACAGCCTTTTGACCAATAATAGCGTCCCCTAGCCTGCATTCAGCTAACACCCAGCTAGCATGTTATGTCACTTTAGCATGATCCAATCATTGAATCCAATCATCTGCTACCCAGGATTCGTCCCATACTGATGACGGTCTACCAGAAGGTGTCAGAATGGTGTTCTACCTTGTCACCAGTCAGTTAAACACGACAGGATAGCTATTTTAGTCTACACAGCAAAAAAGGTTTTTCCTATGTCATACCACTGTAAAGTGTCAATTAAAAAATAATACATCTGGCAAAATATATATTTTCAATGCAGCCTTGTATGTATTGTGTGTGTGTGTGTGTGTGTGCGTGTGTGTTCCTGATGGAGATAGCTTATCGTACAAATCCACACTGAGCCCTACCCCTAACCCTGGTGGTCCTCAGAAGATGAGCACTATTACACGCAAGAATGCACACACACACACACACACACACACACACACACACACACACACACACACACACACACACACACACACACACACACACACACACACACACACACACACACACACACACACACTTTCAGACAGACACACTGACACCTCTGTGCACAAAAAACACACACTTTTGTTTACAAACACATACTCACACCAATGCATGCATGCCTCTACCCACATGCGCACACAAACACACACACACACACACACACTTTCAGAACAAGACACACTGACACACTCTGTGCACAAAAACAACACCACACTTTCATGTCTGTGCACAAAAACACACACTTTTGTTTACAAACACATACTCACACCAATGCATGCATGCCTCTACCCACATGCGCACACAAACACACACACACACACACACACACACACACACACACACACACACACACACACACACACACACACACACACACACACACACACACACACACACACACACACACACACACACACACACACACACACACACACACGGAATCAAACATATGGAATCAAACATATGGAAATGAAACGACAGAGTGGTGAAAATAAAAGAAAAAGGAGAAGCAACAACACAACTTTATTTTGATCTGAGAGAGAGCGAGAGCGAGAGCAAGAGCGAGAGCAAGAGCGAGAGCGAGAGAGAGAGCGAGAGAGAGAGTGTGTGTAATGCTAAGAAGTTGATTAAAACACATTCGGGCATCTGAGTATCCATGGTACACTGAAGCAGAAGACCTGGAGGGTCACACACTCGCATATCAAAGAAACCTAGATACAAAAACTCATTCAAAAACATAATTGCATTCAAGGCCACAGAACACACAGTGACCTCAATATCTCCACAAACATGCACACACACACACACACACACACACACACACACACACACACACACACACACACACACACACACACACACACACACACACACACACACACACACACACACACAGGATTCTGGGACGGCAAAGACGAGCACAGATTCAGCACAGAATGGCTCCCAGCCACAGACAATAACCATAGTTCTTAACCACAATCCATAATGCATACCTCTACCGGCGTCCCTGTATTACCCTTTTAAGTACTTATGACATACTGCATACCTCACAGGGAAAAGTCCCTGAACTCCCAGGGGGAGTTCTTCCAAACCTTCTTCCAAAGTAATGAATGCAACAAACCACCGACATAACGATTGGTAAACCTGCTGACAAACAATGCCTACCCCTCTGAGAATTTCTCTGAGTGTACAAAATAAAGGCACTGCTCAAAGCACAACAGGGGGTCACATTCAGTGAGTCAAACCACCGTGGTGGGGTGGACTGGCAAGAGGAAAAACACACCATCAAACTCATACAAAGACAAATGTATACTGGCCGTTAACTAACCTGGTGCCTTGATTCATGTAGCGGCACTGACGTCCGTATCGGTTGGCTTTTCAAATGTTTTGGAAAGACAAACAAATACTACATTTCTGGGACAAAGGGCGAGTTCCTGTAGTTGTTCCAATATTGACTGTAGGCTGTGATTGTTCTGCTTCTCACCTGTATTTCATTTGAGAAAACATGTCAAAATGTCAAAGTGATGAACATTAACACAGGTTTATTGTCGCGAAGGAGCAAGTTTGTATTTTCAACGAGTGATGCAAATGAGAGACGAGAGGTGAAGATGGATTCATATGTTTACTGTCCAGGACTGGAGATGACAAATACAAATCCTACTGACTTTGTCAGGTTCTTGTACCTAATACCATTAGCTTCAGGCTCCTACAGATAACAATTAAAATCAGATTCATGACAATAATTGTTATAAACAATCGTTTTATTATTGAGTATCTTTGGCCCTGTATACAATTGTGTACCCCATTGAAAAAAAAACATGTTAGCATGTCATGGCATTCATTAAGGCCAAATTGAGGAATTAAAGAATCAAATTGTGTTCCACGTTGACGTTTCTTCTTACACAGAACCATGTATGTGATGACATGAATGTGTCACAGAAGGCGGGGCTAACGTTCCAACAACCAACCAATAATATCAACCACAGCGCTGAGGGAACTCTCAGTGCTCCAATCAACACACCGATCCAGTCGTCTTCAGCTGTGCTTGGATTGCAATCAACCCTACCCTCAACAACTTGGTTTTTCTTTGTTCCTTATAACAAAGAATAATCTGTTCCAAAAGATTAGTTCCAGACTAATTTGTGTTGGAGATTAGAAAATAAACTCACAATATGCTCAAGATTTCACTTGGGATAACATGTCCTTTGTCTTGTTTTAGGGAGCCAGGTCTCCCCGTGTTCTGTGATCCGCTGTACAGCGAGAGCTTTTATGAGCTGGACATGGGCAGAGAGAGGACATAAGAAACATATTGGAAAAGATGAGAGAGAAACATGAATGGAATGAGGACGGATTGAAGTTGACTGGGGAAGAATGAATAAACGGGAATCAATGGACAAAGAATAATGAATGGCAGAAAAATGAAAAGGGGGAAGTATTGAACAATATTTTCCGGGGGGAAATAATAAACGGGAACGGGAACGGGAAGAACAAAAATAGCAGAGAAAGGTCATCCACTGAGGATGTGTACTTGGACGGAACAATGAGCAAGAGATGAAAAGAAGACTTACAGAAACGCTGTAAGGTACCTTATGGAGCGCGTCATTTAAATACCCCCTCCCCGTCCCTCAGTGTGCTGACACAGAAGAAACCGCCACACAATTCAATTTCACTATATATGCTATCATCGCAGCAATCGCAACAAATCAATAAATAAAACAATACGTTGAACGGGAGTGCCATCTGTATCTCTGCCTCACATGTTGTCCGTTTATTCCAAACCAAACCATCTTCCTGTATCTCAACACGGTCGCAGCTAGCGTTCTCTGAAGAATCTCTGCTGCTTGCAGTTTAAGGAAAAAAATGCAAACCTTCTGTCCATAAAGGTAACGTCAAGGGCTGGGGGTGGGAGAAGGTGGGAGGGTGAGGGATTGGATTATACCGGCTGTCACAGCTCTTCAACTCCAAGGCTATTCCAGCTCTCTGGAACAAACACGAGACTCTTCCTACAGGTATGACGCATCGGTGTGTTCACAGGAAGTGATATGCATCATGAAATAAATTAGAATTTCCTCACCTTGTTATTTTACCCTCACATACTCATCACTTCCTCTACAGCTAAAATATACTCAGCCTTTGAGTTTGGCAGGCGAAGCATTTTCACCGATATTTAAGATTACCCAAAGCAATTCATGTGTCACTAATGAGCAGGTATATGAAGGTAGGTAGTCTTGCCTAAGGAAGCCTGAAGGTCCAGGTCTCTGGTGGATCTTCTCCCTGCGAGCACTGGGCTCCGAAGTTTAACATTTTAGAAGCAAAGTCCACAAAAGTAGTTGTACAACTACATGAAGTAGGTGTGAGTCAAAATAGAGGGATTTATTCAACTGTACTTGCTTCTCCCACTAAAGAAAGTTAGCCAGTGCTGCTGTTATTTTTATTTAACTGATTCATTTCTGCTCTGCTCAGAAATATAAAATTTTACGTACATTAACTTTGACGTGTTTAGTAAAATAGACTTTGGCAATATACCAAATACCATCCGTTTCTTTGCGAAAAATGTAAACATATTTCCCCCACAATACGAGAAAGTAGTATGCAGAGAAAAATGAATGGGTGCACACATGGACACTAATGTATGTTAATGCTGAATAATGACGACAACAAAGGCCGTAAAAGACAGGAGTCAAGGAAAGGTGAATATTTAAAGACGGTGGTGGGGAATATTTTATAGTTAATAAGGCCAAGGAGGATGTAAAGATGAAATGAACAGCGGGGAGGCAATAAGGACTGAGAGGCAGGTATACATTAACGAGCAAGAGAGGGAGATAAAGAGAGCGGGACAGCGCGAGGGAGAGAGAGACAGGAACAAAGCGAGAGGCAGTGACAGGCAGAAAGAGAGAGAGGTGGCAGAGACAGGAATAAAGAAACAGAGAGAAAGGAAGTGATACAGATAGACAGCGAGAGAGACACTGACAGAGGGATGGAAACAGTAGGAGGGAGATAGAGACAATGCAGCAAACAGAGAGACGACCAGAGGGATAGAGAGAGATATAGAGAGAGATAGGGGAAGGGAGACAGCTGGAGAGATGGATTTTTTTGTGAGGATGTGGCACTCAGGGGAACTCCATCAACACTTGCTTTCTGGGTAAAGCAAATATTTGTCCCGAAATTGAAACAAACAAGTATTCATGTGCAAAAGAGATTCAATTTCCTTTGAATTATGAAAACCAACGTGGAATTCCTTTTTTTTCTCCGCTGTCTCTCCTCCGTGATGAATACAAAGAATGTGAACAAAACGAGAGAAGAAAAACACCACACAGCAACACCCCCCCCCCCCCCCCCCCCGCACTCAGAGTCTGTTGTTGTTGACTTTACAGACCCATATGTCTCTGGAACACACAGTCTAGGCTCCGATGGACACACTGCTGGAAGAGTGTCAGAATTAATGCTGAAATGCTGAAAGAAAACTGCAGCCATTGGAGTTTAAGCTTAATTAAACTAAATAAAATTGTTATCACTCAGTGTTTTTGCTCAATCCTCCAGTCAGGCATTTATCTATTTGTGCCTCTCTGTAAAACACTCATTCACCCTCGTTAATTCAATGGACAGCTATGTATCCATCTAAATGTCTCCCTATGAAAATAATGCAGTCATTGAAGTAAAGGCAATAAACCATATTTACATCGTTCATTCAGCTATTGGCTCATTCAGTCTTTCATTCATTCATCCGCTTGTGTCTGTGTGCACGAATGGATTCACGCACTTTCATTTGACGGCTGGGATTCTATAAATGCGTCCTCCCTGGCAACGACAAACTGTTCAACCCATCAATCAAACTTGACGTATAGAGCGCCTGTCATTCAAAATGGAAATACAAAGTGCCAAACAAGTGAATCGACACAGCGTCAAACAACACAAAATATTGAATGATTTTAATTTATAAAAGTTAAAAAAAATGACCAATCATTGAGAGGACTAAATGATCAGTGGTGTGTACGCGGGCTCTTAATGGCCATGTGTCTGGACCGCAGGTTGACCTGGGACTGAGGTCTTTCAGAATCAAAGAACAGGGGATACGACCTGCAGACAGGAGACAATACACAGGGGGCCCCTACCCCCTGGCTCGCTCCTACCCCCGGGGGCCACAGAGTCCAAGAATGGGAGCGTCTGGGGAGACGCAGTTCACCGAATCATCACTGAACATCTGGGCTTTGATGTGGGGGTGTTAGTCTGTGTGTGCGCGTGTGTGTTTCTGAGTGTGTCAGTGTTCATTTGTATCTGTGTGTATGTGTGTGTGTGTGTATTTGTGTTAATATCTATTTGTGTGCGTTTGCGTGTGTGCGTGCATGCGTACGTGCGTGTGTATGTGTCTTGAGTGCGTGTCTGTGCGTGATGGTTTCCCGTGTGTATGTCTGTGTTGCATACATGGCGAATTAAATGATGTAGTTTGAATGGATAAAGATTTAATCGTCTTGTCATCTAAATCTGAAATGGTACATTTTTCGAATAAAGGAATTTCCATACGTGAAAAATCCAGTTTTAAATTGATGATGAATTTTAAGCAAGTGTCAAGGAGAGAAAAAAGCTGTCAAACGGTTGTGAAAGGCTGCTTGAAGCACAGATTATATAGGAACATAATATATTCTACCCTATTCTATATTGACTTGATTATAGAGCAGGATGATCCTGTTTTATCCCTGCCACTAAAAGCACAAATGTGATATTTTTACTACTTAATACCCTTGCGGTATGCAGACGAATAGGGGATATTGTTGACAGGCTGAATCGTTGTTGTGTTTCTAGCCATATTGTCATTAGGTGTTATTCACAGCCAGGGAAAATTGTTGTGGTGCGAGGTGTACATTATGTAGGATAAACCGTGACGTGCTGTACGGCTAATGGAAACAATGTAGGAAACATTGCGCAGAGGATTCATTATCGACGAATAGAGCTGGATTCCTCATCACAGTGGATTCACCCTGAGCCTCTAAACATGTTTCTAAAAAAGTCTTCCTTTCTGATGGAGTCAAAGAGGCTCTTTCCATGCTGTGACCCATTCCTCTGCGGTTTTCCCAACCTCTGACCTCTTGACCCTGAGGTCAACAGTAAGTCGGTGATGTGTTTGTGATTGGCAAGGTCAAGCAGGGGTCAGGACCCAAGACCGAGGGCCACCCTGAACTCCATCTTGAAGTCCATAGGGAGTTCCACCAGGAACTTGCTGATACATGGAAACAAAACACAACATATTTATATTATTTATAATAATAATTATACTGTTTATTTGCTTATACAATTATTATGTACCATGTGTTGTAATATAGTGTAGGCAGACTATGAGGCTTTTCTTTAAGGGACACATTTGGTCATTGCATCCTGTCTCCAATAAGCATGTATTACATTGGAGAGAGGGAAATGAAAGGAAACCTTCTGGGTTTTTTGTACCTTATTTTCCAATCATTTTGGGTCCAAGGTACTAATGCGGACGAGAATTTGTGAAATGGTTCAGCATTCATCGAGAACGCGACAGGCGTAGCACAGGAGAAAGGGGGTCGATGGTGCCTTTGGGGCCATTTCGTCCATCATTGTACGTCTTCTAAAAGTGAAAATTGCTGCCACTTACGGCTTGGATGAAATTCAAACATTATGGAGAGGATCCCTACAAAGAAATACAACTTTTTCCTTTACTTTACAAGGTCTTGATGTTTATTATTGTATCAAACCAAGTCCTCTCGCCAAAGGAGAACTCTTGCTCTGAGATCTCAGTATTGCAGGAAATGTCCCCATTGTCGTTACAATTCCAACTCTCCTTAACCCAGTTCTTTTAAATACCACTGAGGGAAGGTTTCTGCAACAAACTCTCCTCTCTGCGTCTCTCACCCACATCGACCACCACTCTCTTCATGCAACAACTAAACCCGCACAAGACTTTCCCCTGGAGCAAGCCTTGGCGGAGAAACAATAACAAACAGACGGGATCTACAGGCGTAAGGTAAAGAAAGAAGGAGTGTCTCTCTGTAGGGATCCTTTCCATAGTGTTGTCAGACATTTACAATAACAGTCGGGGACCTGTCAGTGGCTGACACAAGTACTTCGAGGACACACGTTGACAGGGCAGTACTGCCCCGAAGGATTACATTGCAGGCTGTTTCTGTGGCTGAAAGCTGCAGATCTCGCTAATAGTCAACCAATTTTACAAACTGTTGTCCGCATGAGTCCTCTAAACCCATAATGATCGAACAAAAGTGTCCAGGTGGAAAAAGTTTTCCTATAAGGGTGACATACTATACTACACCAGTTGTGAGTGTGATTAGCCGTTACGAGCCGTTTTTGAAAGTCTGCCTCTTCTGACATCACAGGTTTCCACCTGGACGTGTGCAGGATCGATCAGTCTACCAGCCTACCCAGTGGACTGTAGCAAACGTTGCTCATCTATCCGTGATACATCTTGGTCGACACGCCCACTTGTGGTGTCAGAAGAGGCAGATTTCAAAACAGCTTAACCCCAACCTGCCCCTCAATGACATGTATCTGAACACGCTGCAAATCGCTACGGAGAAAACGTCTGCTAAACGGCTAAACACTAGTTATGTGTAATTGTATGCTTGGAGTTATACCCTTATGAATATATCCAAATTATACGTATCGAGCCAAGTTTCCCTGATAGACACATGAATAAACCATCCAAGCCTGAAACGTACAGCGTCCATAAACTGTATTTACACTTTCTGCTGCCCAAACACTCTGCCTTTGTCTCCCTCTCTCTCTGTGTCCTTTGCGCTCCTCCGTTTCGTATGTCCGGCTCTCGCTGCCTAGCACCCATCACAGACGATAAGCAGCCAGAGTTTATTTTTCACTGAATGCAAATCAATTTGCAAATATATTCTATTTCATGCCTCTGCTAGCGCGCCACAGTTGACCTGCGGGTTCAACTCAATGGCGGGGCAGAGGCCATTTTGGAGAATTCAATCTGTGGCTCCCTGGCCGTGGTCATTCAGTGTGTCAGCAGCATCACCCTGGGGACCCTCTCTCCCCCTTCTCCCCTCCCACTCTCCCCCCTTCTCTCTCGGTTTTGCTACTCTATTTCCCTTTGAACCTCTCTCCCTCCTTCTGTACCTCTCTCTCTCTCTCTCTCTCTCTCTCTCTCTCTCTCTCTCTCTCTCTCTCTCTCTCTCTCTCTCTCTCTCTCTCTCTCTCTCTCTCTCTCTCTCTCTCTCCTCTCTCTCTCTCTCTCTCTCTCTCTCTCTCTCTCTCTCTCTCTCTCTCTCTCTCTCTCTCTCTCATTCTCCCTGTTTTGCTAAGCTCTAATGGTGTCTCTCTCTGTCTCTCTCCCTCCCTCGTTCTCTCTGTTTTTCTCTCATGCTCTCTCTCTCTCTCTCTCTCTCTTCCTCCCTCACAGCTTTGCTTTGCCACTCTCCGTTTCTCTCTCTCCAGCCATCGCACCCTGGGGAACCCCCCTCTCTCCGTTTCTCCGTCTCGCTCACTCCTCCTCCTGCTGTACCTCCGTTTCGCTGTGCTACTTCCTCACTCCACCCTCCTCTCCTCTCCAAGGGCGTAGATTTGCGCCGGACCAGGGGACGTGTCCCCACCAATGTCAATTGCCTCATGCGGTACGTAAAGGGGTAAATTCCCACTTGGGTACCGCCTCCTAACATGCGTCTTCCATTTTACAGCACCCAGCTGGTTCGGTCGCGACTTCTCGTATAAGGAAACTTCCTCTGCGTCTTTCTTGTATATCGCATCATCTGTCCTCGTCTTCGTTCAATCCCTCCCTATACGCAGAGTACGCAGAGTGCATTGGGCACCAAGTACCTCGGGGGGGCACCAAAAATTAAGGTCTGTAAAAAAGAAATTTGGAAAATTTGTTATTTGTATAACCTATCACTCAATTTCGGCAAATTAGATGTTCCTACCTAATATATAAAATAAGGGAAGAACCCCCCCACCGGCTCTGGTCTCAGCTCACTGGTTATCACTTGCTTGCTACATCCTGTATAATCCAGATAACCCAACAGACACACGCATGCACAACCAGGTCACTATTCAGCGCATGGATATGAGGAAAACAGTGAAATGGCAAATATAAAACAACAATAGTAGGCCAACAATAGTATTGCGTAGACTTCAATAGAATGAACACATGCCCTTCTCCGGCTAGAACTACTCATGTTGATATCGCTGCGTTGTCTCTGTCTAGACAACGCCCCCCCCCCCCCCCCCGCGGAGCGTCTAATCGCATTTATATCAATGTGTGTAGGGACCGGGAGGGTATATTGGAGTGCTAGCTCAAGCCGGCAATTTACCCCGGGCAGTGTAAACGCGCAGACCACGCCGGGAAAAAGGGATGCATAAGACGGGGCATATTTGGCAGTGTAAGAACGCCTTTTGGAGACGGACCTGTTTTATAATTTAATAAGTGGACGGAATCTTTGTCTTTGCTTACCAAGCAGATGTGTATAGTTGGAATGGTGCTATACTAAATGTTTTACTGCATATGCATCAGCAGATAATGCATCGAACAAAGTTAAGGTCAGGCGTCATGCGTTATTTCATTTTGTGTGTGTGTGTGTGTGTGTGTGTGTGTGTGTGTGTGTGTGTGTGTGTGTGTGTGTGTGTGTGTGTGTGTGTGTGTGTGTGTGTGTGTGTGTGTGTGTGTGTGTGTGTGTGTGTGTGTGTGTGTGTGTTTGGGGGGCCCTGCCCTCCAGCCTTGAGAATCAAGATGGAAGTAAGTCGCTTGAAGACTTAGCCCCTCGTTGGCTTTTCCTGTCCTATATTCTTTGTTTTTCTACTTTCGTTAAGTGCTCCGGTGTCTTTCAGGGTAGCCGGCTTTGGTTCTGCCACACTCTGGTTCAGAGCGGTCACTGTACTTTGTGTTTCCTGGACGACGGAGCAGTTAAACTTAATGGAGTCGACCTTTGATGAGCAACAGAATCACCAGGCCGCCGTTTCCCAACACCAGCAGACTTTAAACACCGATAAAAAAAAAACGTTTTCTTTCTTTTTTTTACTGGGTTTGCATTCTTTTGTGTGTGCGTTTAAGAGTGCGGTCGGTGCGGGCGTTAATGTGCTGTGCTTCTTGTTTGTGTGTGTGTGTGTGTGTGTCTGTGTGTGTGCGTGTGTGTGTGTGTGTCTGTGTGTGCATGTGTGTCTGTGTGTGCGTGTGTGTCTGTGTGTGTCTGTGTGTGTCTGTGTGTGCGTGTGTGTGTGTCTGTGTGTGTCTGTGTGTGTGTGCTGTGTGTGTGCGTGTGTCTGTGTGTGTGCGTGTGTGTGTGTGTGTCTGTGTGTGTGTGTGTCTGTGTGTGTGTGTGTGTGTGTCTGTATCTGTGTGTGCGTGTGTGTGTGTGTGTGTGTGTGTGTGTGCGTGTGTGTGTGTGTGTGTGGCAAAGAAAGAGAGAACTTATGTGTGGACCATTTTTATCTCTGTAATTTATGTTATGTTTGACAAGCCCCAGATGTGCCACATGTGTGGTGTTGTAAATAATACATTAGTATTTACAAACCTATTTCACTCGGTCCCTCTCTTCCACTCAACAGACCCACCACTGGGGAAAGAATTTGTCCTTCCAATTGGAGGAAATCTTTTTTTCTATCATAGTTCTTGTTTTCCATTACTTTCTTTTCACAGCGCAGTATTCACCACAGTGATTCCTAACTTGTTTGTTTGTGGTTTCCATTCCAAATAAAGAGCACCGCATGTCTAAATACACATGTGGTAGAGAGATCGGGGGGGGGGGGGGGGGGGGGGGCCTTGGGTTTTAATTTTTTACATCTGTATTATTTATCTGGATGGCAAAGTATTCCTGCGTGATGCTGTTGCAGCTTGCCAAAGAGACAAAAATAAGATAATGTTTGTTTTAGCAATACAACACGAGACGATAGAGAACCTTTGACCGGAGAATACTTCACTGGTTCCATTGTTTTCCCCGGCTCATAAACATGGCCGCCTAGGCAAGTGTGCGATGTCATTCCTTCGGACGCAGAAAGGAAAACGCAGAGAGAATACAGATGACACTTCGGGACGTGCTGGGACCAAGAGCATAAAGAGAGAGAGCGAAAGATAGAGAGAGAGTCTGTTGATTAGTTTAATCTAACATGAATGCAAATGATATGCAAATGGTATTAAAGCATCTGCTGATTAACAGGCAGATATGGAGGAGGATACATGAAGCCTTGTGTTTTTTAGTCATCTAAACGCTTTTATTCAGGCCTATTGCTCATCCAAACTTAAAAAACTAAATTAAAACGCATTAGGTGGAGACAGAATCAGGAGTCACACCCTCACCCCCATCAATAACATGGACTCGATGCTGGATGGGCTTTACAGCAGCAGGCTGTAAATGTTGTGGCGCACCCACTCAAAGCTCTTACAAAAATGATCATGAAAAATCTCTATGACGACAAAACATTATAACCAGGAAGTGTTACCGGAGACTCCTGCAATAACTCACACACTGCAGACGTAAGGATGTGTCACATGGATGCAGGCTCCTGAGACTCAGCCGGTTAATTGCCTTATTTGTCAAAAACCTGTGTTGCAATGTCTAACAATTAAGCAACACAAAAGTAAATGTTGACTAGAACTAATTATATTGGGAACAGCTGTCCTAATGAACACCTTCTTTTGTGGGGAAAAAAAGGATAAGGTGATTGACTAGTGAAGTCTAACATGAAGCAAATACACAAACAATGGCTGAGATTTAGGATGAAATGTTCACATCCTTCAGCGAGCACTCACACGCACGCACAAGCATACAAACACACACACACACAAACACACAGAGACACAAACACACACTATCAGACTGTGTATCGTTTTATCTTCCCTCTCTTTCATCTGCTTGCTGATTATTCACCCACTGGTGATAATTGCAGATGTCATGCTCCCATTTTGGCCTTTCCTTAAAGGATCTTCAGGGATAATCAAACAGAGGTCATGGTTTAATATGCTCACTGACTAAAGAGACGAAAAAACAATCTATCCTTTTTAATTATTTCCAGAATTGCTTTTAAATTTCATGGTAGACAGATGAAACCACTTTGTTTCCCAATTACAAACTAAACAAACGCAATCTACAAAGAAATGGAAATGAATGGACGCTGTATTACTATTACTATTTGACCGTGTGTCACTGTCCTTCTCGGTGGATAGCGTGCTACCGTTTCAAACCATTTTAAGAATGCTGTCCATCCACACTCAAACAGCGTTCAGTTCACGCCCTTTCACAGGCGTGCCCCGCCCCCTTCAGCCTGGATACCATCACATCCAGATCATTCTTCATGGCCTCAGGTTAATTCAGGGAATGGGTGACGTGAAACACAACGTCAGTCGTGGAGAGCTGCCCACGTCGATTACATAGGGAAGGGTTAGGATAATGTGAATTGGGAATAGATTTGGAATTTGGCTCGGATTCTCCATCACCACAGACGCATCTTGGCAGCGGGTTGATAGTTGTTGCTAGGTAGCTATTTATATCGTCATCACATTTGGCTTTCAATTTTCCTCCATTGAAATCAATCTCACTCCATCTTGTCTCCTCCCTTGTCTCCTGCTTCTTCTTCTTCTCTTTGCTCAGAGTCTCACCCAAACTCTTTTATTTTTTTATCCTCCTTGATTTATGGCCTCAAAGCCTTGTTCCTCAGAGAGTTAAGAGATAGAGACACTCAGACAGAGAGGGGGAGAGAGAGAGAGAGAGAGAGAGAGAGAGAGAGAGAGAGAGAGAGAGAGAGAGAGAGAGACACTCAGACAGAGAGAGAGAGAGAGAGCGAGAGAGCGAGAGAGAGAGAAGAGAGAGAGAGAGAGAGAGAGAGAGAGAGAGAGAGAGAGAGAGAGAGAGAGAGAGAGAGAGAGAGAGAGAGATGGGAATAGAGTCGAAGCTGGCAGGTTTCTCCCCACAT
>OLKM01000497.1:286132-293280 GCA_900291075.1 Melanogrammus aeglefinus | reverse complement strand
AACTAGTCTAGTAATCATTTACTGATGTTGTTCATGTATTTCACCGTATTTAATAGGGCTAGGGTTAACTTTAACCCTATTTTAATAACATTCAAACCCTAATCCCAATGCTAATGCTATTTAACAATGGTTATTATGTTATTATGCTATGTCAATTAAGGTTTGATTTATGTACTTATTTTAGAGTGTTACCTATATTTATGTGTGGGTGTGTGCATGTTTTTGTGTGCATACGCGTGTGTGTATATGTGTTTGTGTGTGTATGTGAATGTGTGCCTTAACCTACAATAATACCTTACATGGATGCATGTTAATTATAATACACTTATTTTAGAGTGCTACCTTTATTTATGTGTGTGTGTGTGTGTGTGTGTGTGCGTGCGTGCGTGCGTGCGTGTGTGTGTGCGTGCATGCGTGCGTGTGATCGTGTACCTACCAAAACGCCCTCCGCGGGTAGATGAAAAGAGAAATTTGTCAGGAGGAACAACTTCAATGTTTAAATCACGATGCTCTCATGTACCTCTGGATGGACTGTGGTCAGTTGTCTGTGCTACAGGAGGGAGAGAAGGGGAAAGCATGTTGCATAGGTTACATAAAAACCTAAATAATTCGTTTTTTATGTACTTTGGAATAAATAGATAACTTACACTATTCTAACAGAAGGGACACAGGGGCATCATAAATGTTGTTGTAATCGTTTAAAATATTGAGGCATATCCCAGTTTTTCCTCAATAAGATTGAACTGTTATGTTAACCATCACTCACTTTGCTCCCATGCAAATGCAGAGAAGGAGAGAGGGGAGCTAGAGGGAGAGAGGGGGAGAGAGGGGGAGAGAAGGGGAGAGAGAGGGAGAGAAGGGGAGAGAGAGGGAGAGAAGGAGAGAGAAGGGGAGAAGGGGAGAGAGGGGAGAGAAGGGGAGAGAGGGGGAGAGAAGGGGAGGGAAGAGGAGAGAAGAGGAGACAAGAGTAGAGAAGGGAGAGAAAATGAGAGAGAGGGAGAGAAAATGAGAGCGAAGGGGGAGAGGGAGAGAGGGGGAGAGAAGGAGAGAGGGGGTGGGTCTCGCTCCAGCAGGGTACAGACCTAGCAGACCTTTCAATGCAGACGCTTGAATAGGAAATCAGCTGCCAATCACACTTTGGCCTCCTGCCCCCCAGTGGTGAGGGCCACAGATATATTTATATATATATGTATATATGTATATCTAGCCTATATATCTATATAGATATATAGATATATTTGTATGCGGCCTAGGTACAGACACATTAATGCATTATTACTTGTTTTTCTCTGGAGCAACATCCATGAATCAAAGATAAGACTGTGTTGAAGTCTTGTATTTATTATCCATATTTTATCTATTTATTATATCTAATGTGCTGGAATACATTAGGACGGCTGATCATAGTTTATTTTCTATGATACGCTAAGGAGTATGAAACATATTAGCTGAGTCTAGCACTGCTGGCACAGGTAATGGGTTGCACATGAACCACTTTTTATCACAATGATATCTGGGGAGACATCATGTATGTGATATCTCACGAGGAAGAAACGTTTTATATTAATGTTGGTCATGAAGGGGACCAAGAGGCAGGTAGAGGCGCTGTCAGGCTGATTTATGACTTATTTATTTGCCGTGGACACAAAAAAAACAACCCAGTCCTAAAAAAAACACGCCGACATCAGCAGCGACCGCACCTTGTGGGACGCACTGATTCGCTGATAAACACTTTTCGACTTCTACAGTCTAAAAACACATTTTTTGGGACTTTTTTTGCTATCATGATGACATTTACATTTCATTTTTCAAAGTTCAAACTTGCTGCCCAAATAAAGAGTTTGATTAATTCGGTTGAGTCTTAATCCTTGGCGTCTGAACAGGCCTTGTGTTCTATCAGTTGGAAGAATCCACAGCTGCTGTCTGTATTCTGACAGCCTTTGATCGCTCCGTTCTCAGTGCGACGGGCATGAGTAAGAATCCTGTTTTAGCTCGGGAAGAGACACAGCAAAGAGGACATCTCTCTCGTGTTCTTGGTTCTCGGCTCACCCAGGCCCTAGCCTCTTTGGCTCTGTCATTCACGGATCTGTTTGAACCAAAGAGCATCCGGTTTCGGTCTGAAGAAGGCTTTCACAATTCAATGAAACCATCTTCCCACGGCGCCTCAGTGAAGGCCGTGATTGTACGTTCAGAGTAAAGATGAGAGGGTCCAGACCAGGGTGGTTCAGTTCTCTTGCTTCTTATATTTGTTTTGACCAATCTCGTGGCTCGAGGCGGCTATCTGTGAGGATTCCTTGGTCAGCTTACACCAGGGGTCACCAACACAGCGCCCGCGGGCCCCAGGGCGAACCGCAAGGACCATATCTTCTAAATATGTTCTAAAAATCATTCTTGAACAACTCTTTCCCACCTTTTCATTGTTGATAATTATTGTGAGAAATCATTAACATGTCTTCACATAGATGAGTATCATTAAGCATCATTAATAGTAATATATAACTAAAGGCAAACTGAGCAAATTTGTTATTTCAGAAGAGTGTATCAAGCTGGGTGCCCTTCGTATGACTCAGCACCCATGAAGTACCTCTGGGGTTCAAAAAGGTTGGTGACCCCTGGTGTACACAAACTCAGCAACCACCAGTGAGCTTCTCCCAGAGTGAATGTTAGGTTAAAACATCCTGCCTTGTCTCCAATGTTTTGAGGAAGCTGCTTGTAAAGGTTCCTGAAAGAGGAAACAAACAAAACTTTTTCATGCCTGTCTTCAGAGGTACTATTCTTCTGGCCAATGACCCACCGACTTTTGTGTGGAGCAAAAAAAAAAAGCAAAACATTCTCATAACCATATCGAAGAAGTTCTGCAGGACAGTATTCCCCCTTCGTCACTACAATGATCAAATAATTGTAAATAACCACACTCATGAGTGTGTCTCTCCTGTGATCCATCTTGCTGTGATCGACGCTTGACTCACAACCCGTGGCTCGGCGGCCTCTGATTGGTCCGTGTGTCTGTCTGTCTGTCTGTCTGTCCTGCTCCGCAGCTGCGGCTGTCCTCCGCTGGAGAAGGTGTGGGAGGCGGACCTGGAGGCCTGCCACCTCTTCCTGCGGGGACCCCAGCTCCGGACGCCCAGCTACAGCGGGCCCGCCTCGGAGGAGCCCCCCGGGGCGGGGGCGGGGGCGGTGGCGGCGGCGGCGGGGTCGTTGTTTGAGCTGATGCCGACATCCACCAAAGAAGAAGAGGAGGAGGACTGCGCCATGCTCACGGCCCTGGGGGGGAGGTGGTGTCCCGAAGCCAACCTGCAGCACTCAGAGTTCACTAAGGTACGCACCAAGGACCTGTGTGTGTGTGTGTGTGTGTGTGTGTGTGTGTGTGTGTGTGTGTGTGTGTGTGTGTGTGTGTGTGTGTGTGTGTGTGTGTGTCTGTGTGTCTGTGTGTTTTCTCTGTATGGGTGCCTGAGTACATGCCTGTGGTTTTGAGTATATGTGCATGTGTGTGTGTTTGTCTGTCTTTCTGTATTGGTGTGTAGGTGAATTGGTCTTGTATGTGTGTGCGTGCGTTAGTGTGTGTGTGTGTGTATGTGGGATTGTATGTGTGTGTGTGTGAGACTGTGTATAGATGTGTGTGTGTGTGAGAGCGTGTGTGTGTGAGTGAGTGAGTGTATATGTATATGTGTGTGTGTGTGTCTTGTGTGTGTCTCGGTGTGTCTTGTGTTGTGGTCCTCCCCCCCCCCATCTTGGACAGAACCCTCAGGGTTTACTAAGGTACCCACAAGAACCTAGTGTGTCTTTTGTTGCGGTTCCACCCCCAGCTGGGGCGGACCCGGCCCGGCCTGCCCATGCATGATTGAGTAGCAGCAGGCCTATACTACTACCCCACCCATCAGACTTGTTGTCTTGCACCTAACAACTCACAGACGTATTCTTCTGAATCTAATTCCCTTTTTGCCAAGGACGTCTCCAGAGGTCATTGAATTATTCATTCTTACATGAGCTGTGCATGTAGCCTGCCCCTGAAAAGGTCAATTTGGGTGCGTTGCGGTTTTAAGGGCACATGATTTCCAGCTGTTGTATGGCATCGTGCATTAAATCTGACCTCGGAAAAAAAGCACAAACAACGCATTCTTTTTCTCAAGGTATGCGCGGCTCGCTCAAACCACGACCCGCTGGAGTAAGATGAGCGCCTGTTTCTTGCTGTGGGGGCTCGGAGCTATTTCCAGACGAGGGAGAAGTGTAGGTCAGAGGGGCGACCATTTGCAGAACAATTGGCTTTCTCACAGAACTCCTGCCTTCTTTGCGTGGGAGGATGCGAGATGTGTGTGTGTGTGTGTGTTTCGGCATGGTTGCCTGCATTTTGGATGGATGGACGCACATGTGTTTGCTTGTTTGTGTGTCTTTTTTGTCCGTCTGTCTGTCTTTCTGTCTGTCTTGGCGTGTGAGCACATGTCATTGATTGTGTATATGTCTGCCTGTGTTTGTGTGTGTGTGTGTGTGTTTCTCTGTATGGCTGTGTGAGTACATGTCTGTGATTTTGTGTATGTGTGTCCCTGGGTTTGTGTGTGTCTGTCTGTCTGGGTGTGTGAGTACATGTCTGGGGTTTTGGGATGTGTGCAATGCATGTGTGTTTGTGTCTGCCTGTCGGTACGGGTGTGTGGGTTCATTGATCTTGTATGTGTGTGCGTGCGTTAGTGTATGTGTGTATATATGTGTGTGTTTGTTTGTGTGTGTGTGTGTGTGTGTGTGTTTCATTGTGTGTGTGATTGTGTATATATATATAAATATGTGTGTGTATGTATGTGTGTGTGTGTGTGTGTGTGTGTGTGTGTGTGTGTGTGTGTGTGTGTGTGTGTGTGTGTGTATCCATGTTCAAGGGCTCCCACCAGACCCCTTGCCCTAGGCTCGGACCCGCTGCGCTCTCTCCCTTACTCCCCACCCCGCCCACGCACGGACCCGTAGACCCGCCTGGCACGGGAACACAGCCAGCACACATTTAGAAACATACACATGCATATATCTGCTGAGAGCTAGCCAAGTGGGAGACTGGCGGGCATCACGTCTGCCTTCTTGGCTGACTGACAGAGATCGTGCTAACCCTACATATGGGCAGGAGTAGAAGCTGGAAACACAATGTTCCGTCACGTTTTCATCTATTTTACGGAGATCCAACTAAACGGCATGTACTCTACTACTGTATGTACTGGCATGAATCAGTCACCTGCAATTCTGTTATTTCAGTATTTCCATGTATGTGTGTGTTCATGTGACAGGAAGCCCTGATCAAATAATTTCCATGATGTTTAATTTGATGCAACTCCCCGTGATCGCATGAGCTGCATGGTTCTAGTTCCTACTCTTCCTCTTTGTGGTCATCTTCTTCTCTTTTCTCTCTCTCTCGCTCTCGCTCTCTCTCTCTCTCTCTCTCTCTCTCTCTCTCTCTCTCTCTCTCTCTCTCTCTCTCTCTCTCTCTCTCTCTCTCTCTCTCTCTCTCTCTCTCTCTCTCTCTCTCTCTCTCTCTCTCTCTCTCTCTCTCTCTCTCTCTCTCTCTCTCTCTCTCTCTCTCTCTCTCTCTCTCTCTCTCTCTCTCTCTCTCTCTCTCTCTCTCTCTCTCTTTAAAGCCTGGCCCCCCTCTCTAACTCTTCTCCAGGGAGTCAAGGTGAGATCTGAGGTCCTCTGTTCTCCTCTCCTGTCTGTCCTCTGGTCTCCTCTCCTGTCCTGTCCTGTCTGTCCTCTGTTCTCCTCTCCTGTCTGTCCTCTGTTCTCCTGTCCTGTCTGTCCTCTGTTCTCCTGTCCTGTCTGTCCTCTGTACTGCTGGGTTGTAGTGTACTATATGCCGCCCACATGGACAGATCCAAAGAACCGCTCATAGAGTCCCCACCATTACCATTCAGAGAACACCCACGTTAAGCCTTCTCTGTTTCTAAATGATTCATTGAGGAAAATATATGCTAATGCTTGTGTTGCATACAGCCAAAAGTATATCATGAACGTCAAGAGTTTCAATGCAACTTGAAAGTGAGGTTAATATCAACCAACTTATGCATATGGGAACACCGAAAGATGAAATCAGGGCCTAATAGAATAATTATTCTGTGTTTGATGCTGCCGTTTGGTTGCTTACCTACTCATATATATATATATGAACATATATACATATAAACACCCACCATATGAATGAGAAGATTGCCCAGAGCTGGTTGTGTAGTGTGCTCCCCTGGGTTTTTAATATGCTGGTTGGGGGCTCATATACCAATGCCATTAGGGCATATGTTATGGAACATAATATAGATGGAAACTACGAGTATAGCGAAGGAAGCAGGGAATAACAACCGTGACCCACACCATAAGCCACGAGGAGGAGCGCTATAAATCGAACCGGGAGAAAAGTAATTTGCCAGAGCAAACCGCTCTCTAGTTGATCTGATTAGTGAAAGGCCACAGTATGCAGATGAGGTAGTCGAGGCCACAATAAGATTAGTGAACCATCCCCATTGGAATATTTCCATTCGCCGTCTGAAACAATGAGCCAGCGTGCGCTGCTAACCAGGCAGGACATCGCAGGGTCAAAGCGAGTCATGCACATTTTTCCAATTAGGCGAAGCGTTGTTCAAACTTAGTTCATTATTAATGTTCTTTTGGGGGGGGGTGGGGGTTGATGGGTTAAACCGGCCCTAGGCCACACGTATACACGCTGGTCTTCCCAATGAGTACACTAATTATTTTCGTATTTTCGCGTAGAATGTACAATTACGCACGGGGAGACTGTTAACAAAGCAAACCAGGAGATGAGCAATTTCATGTGTTTCCTGCGTGTCTTATGATTTGGCAATGAATAATTACCAAGCCCTGCTCGTTACCACGGCGGTGACAACGACACAATAAACGGCCGACATAATTGCGCTTTGTATAATGAATAAGGGGGGCAGGCCTGTGACTCCATGGCCTCCTCTGAATGTCCCCCTCCGCTGTTGTGTTGCAGAAACTGGAGGAGTTTTTGTTCTGCATGGAGGACTGCCACACAGAGGTAAGGCTAGACCCAAGATGGCCTGTTGTTGAACTCCTGCGGTTGAAGTGTTTGTGTCAGTGTGTGTGCGTGGGATTGTGTGTATTGTGGTAAGAGGCATGTGTGTGTGTGTGTTATAGTTTGTGTGTGTCTG
>OLKM01000497.1:261132-283632 GCA_900291075.1 Melanogrammus aeglefinus | reverse complement strand
GTCTGTCTGTCTGTCTGTCTGTCTGTCTGTCTGTCTGTCTGTCTGTCTGTCTGTCTGCCTGCCTGCCTGCCTGCCTGCCTGCCTGCCTGCCTGCCTGCCTGCCTGCCTGCCTGTCTGTCTGTCTGTCTGTCTGTGTGTGTGTGTGTGTGTGTGTGTGTGTGTGTGTGTGTGTGTGTGTGTGTGTGTGTGTGTGTGTGTGTGTGTGTGTGTGTGTGTGTGTGTGTGTGTGTGTGTGTGTGTGTGTGTGTGTGTGTGTGTGTGTGTCTGTGTGTGTGTGTGTTTGTGTAGGAACTAGGACATAATGTTTTTACATAACGGTTGACCCCGGATCGGGGGGGCTGTCCTACCGGCCAACACGCGTGCACTTCCAATTCCTGATGAATGTTTGCGTTTTCATTTTCAGACTGTAAACTGTAATTTCAAATTCATCAAATGTGTGTCCAAATATTTATAATAAACGTATACATAAGGCTATAAAACAGGCTGACAGGCTGGCACGTGGCACCCGACCTCAGTACCAAATAAAATGTACATGTTTCAAATTTGGGACATTTTCGGTTGGACCATTGCATTCTGGGATACGGTTTAGTACCAGAGCACGATGCTTCCGGTTCCTCTCCGGGTCCTTCCATCTGTCGCTCTAGCCCGCAACCTGCTGACCGTCTCCCGGCCGGAGATGTTGGTTCGGGGGAGGCTGTCTCACCCCCTGCTGTGTTGTGCTGTCCCCCAGGTGGAGTGTGGGGGGGCCGAGGGGGCCGGCGAGCTCACGGAGCAGTGTGACATGATCAGCGACAGACTGGTGACCTTGGAGGACGACATGCAGATGGCCATCCTCAGCCGAGACCACGCCCTCACCCATATCCTTCAGACTGCAGCGTGGAGGGGGGGTGTGTGTGTGTGTGTGGAGGGGGGGTGTGTGTGTGTGTGTGTGTGTGTGTGTGTGTGTGTGTGTGTGTGTGTGTGTGTGTGTGTGTGTGTGTGTGTGTGTGTGTGTTTGTGTCTGTGTTATAGTTTGTGTGAATGTGTGTGGGGGGAGAGATTGTGTGTATTGTGGTAAGAGGCATGGAGTGTGTGTTTTATAGTTTGTGTGTGTTTTATAGTTTGCGTGTGTGGGGGGAGTTATTAGGTGTGTGTGGTGTGTTTGTTTGTGTGTTGTGTGTGTGTGTGTGTGTGTGTGTGTGTGTGTGTGTGTGTGTGTGTGTGTGTGTGTGTGTGTTGAGTGCATGTGTGTGTGTGTGTGTGTGTGTGAGATTAAGTGGATTGTGGTAAGAGGCATGGTGTGTTGTGTGTGTGTTTTTTTGTGTGTGTTTCTGTGTGTATGTGTGTGTGTGTGTGTGTGTGTTTGTGTGTGTGTGCGTGAGTGCGTGTGTGTGTGTGTGTTTTTTTCTGTGTATGTTTGTATGTGTGTGTGTGTGTGTTTGTGTGCGTGCGTGCGTGTGCGCATGTGTGTGTATGTGTGTGTGTTGTTTTCTGTGTGTGTGTGTGCGTGCGTGTGCGTGTGTGTGTGTGTGTGTGTGTGTATGTGTGTCGGGGGGGGGGGGGTAGGTACGGTAGTCGTATGTGTGTGTGAGATTGTGGGTAGGTGAAACTGTATCGGGGTAAGAGTCATTGTGTGAGTGTGTGTATGTGTGTTGTTTTTCAGTCCATCTGTCTCAGGGACCTTGTCGTACAAACGCTGAACCCTGCAGGGCGTTCAGAATGAGGGTGACTCATGCTAGAGACCCCTCCCTCTCACTGGAGCTCCCCCATATCTTATCTGACACCCCAGTCCGTTCAGGAAGGAATTAAAGATAAACAACGATAAGGACTGGTACTTGAACTGGATTTTTTTCTCTTCCTACCCCTCTCTCTCTCTCTCTCTCTCTCTCTCTCTCTCTCTCTCTCTCTCTCTCTCTCTCTCTCTCTCTCTCTCTCTCTCTCTCTCTCTCTCTCTCTCTCTGTCTCTCTCTTTCTGTTTATCCCAAACACTCTGTCTATCTTTCACTCTGTCCATCTCCTTCCTCTCTGTCTCTGTCTCTGCCTCTATCTCTGTCTCTCTCTAACCTCTCTCTCTATGTCTATCTCTATGTTTATCTTTTACTCTCTCTCCTCTGTCTGTCATTCTCTCTGTCGCCTCCCTCTATCTCTGTCAATCTCACTTACTCGCTGTCTATCTGTCTCTCTCCCTCTTTCTGTCTGTCAATGTCTCTGTCTCTACTCATCTGGACCTGATTCCACAAGTAAACCACATAGACAAAGACAATGCTCTTTCACCCGTCTTATCTCTATCTCTATTTTACACACTACACCTTCAACCGTTCAATGCCGTTATAAGCATTAACTAATGCCAAATAACAGTCAACTAATGGTTTAGTAATAATTGACTAATGGTGTTCATGTTTACCAATGGTATTCATATTAACTAAGGTTATCGTGTTCATATTACCTTAATATATACATTACTGAATAGCTTACCCATGCTAGTGCCGTCTAATAAAACTTACTACTTATTCATTCACTCATTAACTACCATTTTTGTTCAGTGTAACCCAAAAAATTAAATCAATAAAAACTCAATAAACACATAAATAATTAATAAACAAGCAGTGTAACACGAGAGGGGGGCTTGCGATCGTCACCGTGGGCTGAGGCTGATGCAAGGAGACAGCAGCCCACACGAGGGCAGATAGTGGAATGTCACAGCAATGACTCCACTCTTCCTCCTTTACATCTTAATGTCCGCTCCGGCCCTCCACACACACACACACACACACACGCACACGCACACACACACACACACACACACACACACACACACACACACACACACACACACACACACACACACACACACACACACACACACACACACACACACACACACACACACAGTCACACACACCACACACACACACACACACACACACACACACACACACACACACACACACACACACACACACACACACACACACACACACACACACACACACACACACACACACACACACACACACACACACACACACACACGACACACACACACACACACACACCACACACACACACACACACCCCACCCCCCTCTCTGGTCCCGCCGCTCCCCCAGTGGTGGTCGAGGCGTCCGCTGAGGAAATGGCAATATCCGCCATAATGACTCAAATGAAAATCGTTGGAGCTGATTACGGTCACAATTCATCATCTTCCATGCTAATTGGAGAGCTGATTGGAAATAGATTTGTGTGTTTGGCGCCCACGCATAGACACGCACATGCGTACGCACACACACAGATGGACAGTCAGACAGACAAGACAAGACAGACGCACACACTGACACAGACACAAGCACGCACACAAACACACACTCATATATTGCGCACACACATAGGCACTCATGCAGGCACGGTTTCCTTAGAGAAACCAAAAGATGGTGGCCCCTGACGTGCTGTTCCCATTGGCTGTCATGATTAATTTCTTCCTCTGAACACTCGGCTGACAGCAACATTCATTAGGTATCTGGTGTTCAACCGTGATGGCGTTCTCTGTTCATCTCCCAACGTTTCCTTCACTGGCTGTTTAGTGTCTGTGTTAAAGCCCCCCAAGTATTGTTGAAGCCCCCTAATATTGTTCCAATCCCCCCCCCAAATATTGTTAAAGTCTCCCAATAGTTTCTTGCCGCCCGGTTTAAGGTTCCGGCGACAGCACGATGATGCCACGATGTAGAGACCGGTAGGGACCGGAGGTCTCTGATTGGCCAGTTTCCCCCTTTTCTGCTCTATTGTGTTTCCACATGTCCTTGCAGCACGGTTTTATGAGTACCGTGTGGTGAGTGCAGGGAACGCCGAGAGACGGAGACGGCCAGCGAAGAATGGGGGAAAAAAATAATAATAACATCAGAACCTCGAACAGAGCCCAGCACTGAGTCACACTTTATGTACCGCAGCGGCGGCGGCGGCGGCGGCGGATCGGGCGCCGGTTGTCATGGTGACAGAAAAAGGCCCCTCCGTCCTCACCCTTTTGAAGGTCCTCATGGCCATTGTGCTCGGAATACATGGCGAGAGATCTCCAAATACCAGGCGAACGGAAAGACCGCCACAGAGGAGCGGCATTGTCCGGCCTGGAGGTCAGCGATGAGGGGGGGTGGGGGGGGGCATCGATAGCACGGTGGGGGAGGGAGGGGGGGGATCCCGTTCTCTCGGTAAGCCCTCTGCAGTATTCATGGCGGGGCTCTCTTTAATGGGCTGAGCTTAATTATGAATGAGGACAATCTGTGTCCAGGCAGAGAGCCGGGCCAGCCCCTTAGACCTCGTCCACCATCGGAGGAATTTGTCTTTGATTTCGCTGCTTGGTTAGGACGGACAATCACACAATTAATTTCCTAAGCAGTCCCTAAGCAGGTTAAACAACCCCCCCCCCCCCCACCAACCTGCCAGACCTGCCAGACCCCCCCTCTCTAGAGATGCCAGACTAAAAGGCTGTGTCACTGAGGGTCACGTAAATAATTGAGTTTGGGTTTGAGGGGGTCTGTTGGTCTGTTTGGCCACCAAAACCCCCCTGCTGACTTTACTGACGACCTGAGAGGATCAAGAGTTGCCTTAAGTGTGACTGGATGATCGGGACTTTGTGTGTGTCGGGGTTAGGTTATGTGTAAGGGTTGGGGGAGGAGGGGTGTTCCCGTAGGCTCTCACAGCTATAATCATTAAAGGGGTGATATTATGCCAACAGGCGTAACTGTGTTCAGCCACTACAAGCAATTAAAAAATCAGCCTTTTCCTGTGTTTTAGTGACATCACAAGTGGTAGTGTCCACCTAGATGTATGATGGATGGATGAGCAACATGTGCTACAGTCCACCGGGTAAGCTGGTACTGGTCTATCCAGCGTGCATCTAGGTGGACACTCCCACTTGTGATGTCACTAAGGCCCCGTCAACACGGAGCCATTTTTTTTGTAGGTTTGGGCCGACCGTCCAGACAAATCCGGCGAATCCGGTGCACGAAAATGCACTTTTCTGAACGATGACGTCATCGACCCCCCCCCCACCACCAGCTGGGTGACGTTCGAATTGCGTTTAATTTTTTTATTTAATTTTTATTTGTATTCTTTTTTCTAGCGGCTGGCAATGGCTTAGAACACTCACACCTGTTGGCATAATATCACCCCTTTAAGGAACGCTCGGACCACATGAATCATTGTTCCTCATTGTGTATGATTGTGCTATCTGGGGGTGGTGTCCTTGTGGCATGTCTGTTGTCTATCTGTTGCGTTGCGACAGGCTGTCGAGGTGTGAATGCGGGGCGATGGGATTATCTTATCAGCGTGAGTGACATTGCTCGATGCTTGCTTATGTGTGTGCGTTAGAATTCCAGGCTTCTCCCTCCCAGTTATTTACCTTAACCTACAGCATGCACAGTCCCTCGCCAAGGAGGTGCAGGAGGTCAAAGCCACCCTTCAAGCCATGCTGGCACGGCTCAAAGAGGAGGAGGAGGAGGAGGAGGAGGAGGAGGAGGAGGAGGTGGAGAGGCATAGGACTGCGATTCATGATTGCGATCTCATGGAAAATGGAATCGAGGATGAGGAGGAGGAGGAGGAGGGGGAGGGGGAGAAGGAGGACGAAGAAGAGGAGGACCAATATTTCAGTGACAGCTGGGACATCTGAAATGGAAAGTAGTCTGACCAACCGCTCACCCAGAGACGGCTTTTATCTGCAGCCTGACCTCATCTTAGTGGTGGCAGCAGCTTCATATCTGTTTAGTGGCACCCACACCCGTCCACTGTTATATAGGACCGAGGACATTCCAGTGACAACTCCTCGGAAAATAAACTTTATGGCATTTAGATGGAAGTGACCTTTTTTCTCTAGAAAAAACCCTGTAAGTGCATTAAACTTGAAGACCATTTTAAATATACATTTGCCTAGATAATCTTGCAGGAAAGCCTAACCAGCAATTGCTAAATTGTGCCTTTGGTGTCAGCGCCTCTGAAAAGTGCCGCCCAAGTGTGTGTTTATCCAGCTGTGTAGGACCAGATCTCTTTTGATCGCATCAAGGCTTCCTGTGTGTAGGCTCATTTGAACACAGGACCACGTTGACAATCCCTCGCTGTTACAACCACTGAACTGGAACATGACTTCCACATGGTTTTAAAACTAACAATGTGCCACTTTTTCTGTTACGATGCAATCTGTTTGGACTTGATGGGATACTGGAAGTTGTTGATAGCTTTGTCCAGGAGATAACTTAAAATCGTGTGGTGCTAAAGAAGTTACTGTAACTTGAGCGCTTTATTTCTTTTTGCATTTGAAGAAAACTTTTATTAGGATGTGATCATTGTACATTCCTTAATGCAGGCTCCCATGCATGAGGGATACATGAAGTGGGACTATATGGTTTATCATATATAATCAATATTAAGGGTTCCAATATGTGTGTATGCACACAGGGAGGTTATTTTTTCAACTGCTGTTTTTGTTTATCCCAAATAAGGCACTTTTTTGTTTTTATTTTGTGTGTGTTTTTAAATGACGTTTTCATTGTGAGATTTTTCTAAAAAAAAAAATATATCCAAGATCCTTCAAAGGAAAGTATCATAGGTCAAGTATAACATCATTCCGCAAAGGTATAACCACAACCTCTTTTGAGAGTCGTCCAATTTTGTATTTTCAAAACTGCCTAACGTACTGCCAAAAAACCACTGTGTACCGCCTTTGTATTATTTATTCATGTCCTCACTAATTACAGCATGCTGCAGCCCACCCCAACCAATCACATTGTCCTGGTCGTTCTTCTTCTGACCGCTCGCTTGATGGATGCCTCTCTTGCCTTTTCATTGAGAGCTGAACACAGTGCTAACCCAATAAAACCAACCGATCAGGGGACGAGGAGGCAAGACGGACGACCAGGAGGCCATGGCAAAGTCGTAAACGTCATGGCCTAATCTAGGGAACCGCAGGCGTGTGTGCGTGCAAGTGTGTGTGCGTGCGTGCGTGCATGGGGGTTAATCTCGCCCCAACACCGTCAGTCTTGTGTGGATAGACCAGCGTAGAACCCCCCCCCTAACCACTATCTTTCCAGAAGGCCCCGAGGAAATGGCAGAGCTTGTTTTCTCGATCCTCTCCTCTTTCTTGCAGTGCCAGTCTGTATTTGTATTTTGGGGTTTTTACAACCCCCTCCCCGCCCCTCAGGGTTAGAGAGGAGGGGGGGAGAGAATCTCAAAGGCTTCCTTCTGTTGCAAAGGCGCCTGTGCGTAGGGTTGTAAACACGGCTGGTCTGTTTACGGGCCCCCTCGCCCAAACAATGGGGGCCTTCGCACATCCCAGGAGGGGACAGAAAGAGTGGTCTGTGGCCGGGCCCACAGCATCTATCACGTCCAGACAGCAGTGTGCAGGCAGTCCCTGGCTCTCACCACAGCACCCCATGCCTCTTAATTGAATCGGGGGGTTCGCTCCGTACGGCTCAGCACAGTTCATACTCTGGTGTTCATGGATTTCGCCCATAGAAAAGGGAAAATCTATTCTGAGCCAATTCAGACGGAAATCGACTTAGTTTCCCCGTTGATTGGATCTTCCGCGTTGTAGAACATGCATTGTGAACACATGGATGTGTCTAGGTGAGGGATTGTGACTGGTTTAATGTTCAGATCAAGCCTGGTTTGGCCGCCTTGTCAGTGAAGCTGGGTAAGCTGTTAGTCCGTACGTACCGCCCATTCAGACAGGGAACATGGCCCTGCGGCCTCTATGTCGATTTGCCACTGGATCTGTGTATATACGATCCACTGAACGGCTGTTATCATACGAGTTTTATCGTAGCCATTCATCTTTTCTACATGTTGAATCGTCCTTTTACTGCGAATACCACTTAGAATGTTTTGGTATTCATGTTTTTCTTATTCTCTGGGTTTAACGTTGGAAATCTGTGTGTCTGTCATTCCCAAATGGCTCTTGCAGTCAAAGCATGTGAACTGAGCCCTCACAAGACAGTTATGGCTGTGAGCCGGAGATGGATGTTAAATGAACGGACTCACAGTTCAACAGGACACAGAGAGGATAACTCCCACTGAGGAACGGGACTTTTCCTTCACTCCCTTTTCAACAGTCCCTTCACAGCTGGCGTGGATCCTAATTCCGATTCATTACCATTCATTACAATGTGTCAAGCTTACAATAATTTATTAGGGACTACAAGGATATTATTTTGAGGCCAAAATCCTCCTCCCCAGTGAATAAAGAGAGGTTCAAATTGATAGTCTGACTTGTCTCTTTCAGACGTGGTGTGGAGACCGAGAGGACAGCTAAGAGTGAAGTTGGGGAAAAACAGGAGGTTTCTCGTCTAGTTCCGTGTTCCTCTGTTCTACTCTGGTGTGGAAGAAAATGAAAATCACTCTTTAATTAGGACTCCTGTTGTAAGTGCGGGACCGCAGCCATCTCTCCTATCAAACAGACCCATTTTCTACCATTTACCGCTGGACGAGAAAGGAGTTAGAGTGCTGGAGGCTCTCAGAGGCTGGTAACAAGCCCAGCTCCTATTTTTCCCTGCTCCTTGTAAAATTAGTGTTATTTACTCCCCATTTCGGAGGGAATTATTCATGGGGAAATTTGGGCGCATTTTGCAGTAATAGTCTGCACACAAGAAAAAAAAACGGAGGGGAAAATGAAGTGGTTGGATTGATCCATGTAGACCTACCCTAGAAAAACTAAAGAAATACTTCCAGGAAAGGACTTTTGTGTGTAATGAATGTCATCAAGTTATTTGAAAGACATTAAAAAAAACGTCCCGCCGTCTTCTTTTTCATCCAATAAACCCCCATTTAAGTTCCCGTGCAGACACACGAACCGCGCGTCCTCCTTGCCTCGGCTTTGTGGCGTTAAGGAGCGCTCCCGCGAAGGAGGGCACAGTCACGGGTATTTTGCTAGTGCTGTGTTTTGAGGGCCAGGGTGTTGTGATCGGAGGGAGCCAGGGGGCCAGAGCGACGAGCGGTGGCCGGGCTGATGCTCATTAGCCCTGACAGCCCGCTCACTTGGCGCAGGATTGCCCTGCACTGCGGACAACGCCCCCAGACAGACTTGTGTGTCGGTGACACAGCGCGCTGGATAACAGTGATATTAAAGCACCGGCCTTGGTGGTAAGGAAAGCCACCTCCTTTGATTCAGCATGTTGTGATAAATACGCAGTTGGGTTCATTGGGGTCAGTGCTGCGGAACACACGCCTCATGTCATTTGTGATAGCGTTTGGTAATTGGAAATTATAATGGTGAATGTGGGAGCTTTTTTGCTTAGGCTTCTTTAATATGGATGATAACAACTTTATATCATCACTACACTATTTAAGAAGTTATGAAGCTAACGAGTCCCACATTCAACATTAATACAATACAATTGTTTTGTTTGCTTTGAAAGGAAAAATGGAGCATAGAATAATAGCAGGCTTTATATGAAAGACCAATTATAAAACAAGTAAGATTACCCTCATCTGAACTGAAGAAGGGAAACAAATTTTCTATCCTAGAACTATCATTGAACACGGCCTTTACTGTAGGTTCCATACCATCAACAACCACAACAACTAATGTGACACCAGCCGCAGACAAAGGGAAACCATGATCATCACTTCCTGCTGTAACAGGGGGACGATCACACCTCCCCCCAGCCGCCATCGCTTCACCTTGGCGCCTCTCGGGGGGTGGGTGTAGCGGTCGCGGGGGCGCGAGGTAAAATATCACGCCGGCTCCCCCATCCCTCCCACTTATCCCCCGAACCAGACAGCTACCACACCGTGGGACCGAGAGGGGGGGGGGGGGGGGGCATCGATGGAGGTGATGGATGACGGGCTGGTTCGGGTAGTGGAGGGGTGCAGGGTGGGGGAGATGGGAGAAGGTGGAGGGGGAGGATGGGGAAGTGAAACCGCTGCCTTGTGTGTAGCCTGATTGGGGGGTGGATTCTACACCGCACACGGCAGCGGGGCTACGTCATGGTGGGACCAGTTTGGGTTACTGGGAGCTGGTTCAGAACTGTCCTGTGGCGGTGGTGATTGCTGGTGCGATTTGTCCCCGGTCATCGTACCGTATGATGTCGTTGTGGGTATTTACAATTTGAGCATTTAGCAGACGCTTTTATCCAAAGCAACTTACAATAAGTACATTTATCAGAAGAAAAAGAAACAATAATTTATCGCGGTACAGGAAGGATGTTCATAGAACCAAGTGCAAAGCACTAACAATCACAAAGATGGCTAGGATAAGACGCTGCACAATGCTAAGTACTATCTTTGAGTGCAAGGACGTACAAGGTTATAAGTGGATATGTTGTGTATTCCTGGTTTGATATATAACCATTTCTGAAACTCCCATCATCACAGAGGTTTAAGGGTTCTAGATGGGATCATAATAGCCTTGTTTGCTGCATAACCACTCCTGGTTACAGAGCAGGATTTCAACACACTAAACAGGGTCATATTGCCCTGGTCTGGTGTCTATATCTGTTGGGTCACGATCATTTGTACACTCCTTCGAGTACGCCCAGACCAGTATCGATTTAGCACGGAAAAAAAGCATCCACTGGGCTGTTCTGGGCTGTAGTGATTTGACCTAGTTCATGAAACCGCCATGTAACCGCCCCCCACGAAAGGACATGGGTAAGGGTAAGCTCTATGCTGGAGAAGCTATTTATTCTACTATTAATTAAACTACGGGACTACTTCAATGGGAGCTGAGGCATTGAGTTGCATTACTTTGGATCGCATCGTGTTGATGGCTCAGGTGTTGAGCGGTAGGCCAACCTCTGCTCCTTGGAGCTGGTGGTGTTAGGCTTCCAGCCAGACCTGAAACATGCGTGTGAACGCGCTGTCTTAACAAGGCATCTCAAGGCTAATATACACAAGCTGAACCCCATCCCCACAGGCCTGCATGGCACATATGTGTGCTGTACCGCCACATTAAACACACACACACACACACATTGCCACACATGCAAGCATGTAAGCACAAGCGCGCACACATGCACACACATGCGTGTGGATGCATACACACATACATAAACACATACACATACACACACATGCACATAGATAGAGCTGCTGCTAATGCTGGCATTTAGCCTAACACTGATGTTATCTTGTCTTCACTCCTTCGAGTGTTGGACATTTAAAGCAGTCCAATATTAAACACATTTTAGAAAGAGTAAGCATGTGTTTCCGTACCTGATAAGGTCATTTTGGAAAATGTGTTGCAGTATAAAGTGTGCTCTTTAATCTCTTAACCAGGGACACTTCAAGGTTGATTGATTCGCTGAGTAACATGCCAAAATGGAATCTATATAAAATCTAAAAGAACATGTAAATATGCGGCACATAAACATACATTGCAAAAGGATTAAATATGTTGCCATATCAATTCTATTTCATGCGTAATCCCTGATTTGCTCTAATCGCTTGAACCATTGACATGATTACAATTTTATCACATTGAATTTGTGGAATGTGAGTGTTTATGAAATTATAATAAGTGTATATGTGTGTTGGCCAATCTTACAGAGTGAACTCCTTGTCTGCCATTGATCCCCAAAGCCCCCTTATCTAAACGTATGTGTGCGTGTGTGTGTGTGTGTGTGTGTGTCTGCGTCTGTGTGTGTGTGTGTGTGTGTGTGTGTGTGTGTGTGTGTGTGTGTGTGTGTGTGTGTGTGTGTGTGTGTGTGTGTGTGTGTGTGTGTGTGTGTGTGTGTGTGTGTGTGTGTGTGTGTGTGTGTGTGTGTGTGTCTGCGTCTGTGTGTGTGTGTGTGTGTTGTGTGTGTGTGTGTGTGCGTGCACATGCATGTGTGGCCAGCTATCCTATAACAGTGATGTAAACGGCCCATAATCTGTTGTGAGCCACACCTTATCTCACTACGCCCTGCATGTGTGTATCATATGGGCGGGAACATGGTTTAAACGTACAGGGATTAATCCTTAAATGCCCAGCCAAAGCCTCGAGCGCTGTCACCACCGCAATCACAGTATTACTCTATGCATAATCAAACCTGACCTCTGGGTCGCCCACATCTCGCCTGATCGACAGCCCGGCTTACACCACGGGCTGGTCCAAGGGATTATGGATCAGCTGCTGTATATGTCTCCCTGGATGCACAGGCCAATCACCATGATCGATTCCCCCCCCCCCCCCCCCCCACCGGAGGTGTGGTACGAGGGGGCCAAATCCTCTCAGCATCTGCTGGGTATCTGGGCATCGCGATGCTCTTCTCGCGGGCCTCTTTTCATCAGACGACAGGAGCGACAGGAATGGTGGGAAAATCATCGTGCGCGCACGCGCGTGCGCGCGCGCGTGTGCGTGTGCGTGTCTGTGTGTGTGTGTGTGTGTGTGTGTGTGTGTGTGTGTGTGTGTGTGTGTGTGTGTGTGTGGGGGGGTACTGTGTGTCTGTGTGTGTGTGTGTGTTTATTAGCACCCGGCTACCTGAATATTATATACCGGTACTTTATATGTGTGTGTGTGTGTTGTGTTATTAAATTTGGCTGGTACCATAGATATATATAAAGTATATATATCTATCCTATATGAACACGGCTATCACTGTAAAACAATTGAGTAACAAGAAAATCTATTGTCTTACTAAAAGCAATTTGTGGCAGAAACTCTACAGTGCCATCAGAAGGAACAAAGCCATCTCAGTAGGAATCAATAGACACACAGCAGACCATATCGAGGGCTGTTGGGAGATGAAATGAAAACAGCATGTTTCCTTCACACCTTTAGCCATCAACAGGTGTAAAACCACCCAACAGGATGACTTCATGCCCAGGAAAATGCAGTGGGTGGCTGTGGGGGGAATAATGTTACGTAGCCACTGTGATTATTCAGGTTTGACTTTTCACCATGCTGCAGAGAATTGGAGATCTGACAGGAGCTGAGAAGACCTACAAAGTGTGTGTTGGTCTAATTTCAGGGTTCACCTCTCCATTCCAGTCCCTGTGTTCCAGAATTCTTTGCTGATGGGAAAAAATGGTTTGCCCTTTAATTAGCTACAGCCTTGATATTAGAACGTCTACTTAGTAAATAGATTACATGGATTGTTAAAGTCAAACATTTACATTTACATCTAGGGCATTTAGCAGACGCTTTTTATCCAAACAAGATACCGCTGTCGGGACAGTAAGGATGTCACAGCTTGTACAGTCATAAACAGAATACATGACGCAAATCATACATTGTTGGCATTTGACGTGGTTGTAGGCAATTCTCTTACGCCACTAGTAGGTTTTCCCATGCGTTTGGGATACGAAATGTCCATACAGAGCCTTATTGGCTGAAGTAAATGTCGGCCCGCACTAGCCTGATGTGTCTCCCCCCCCCCCCCCCCCCCCCCCGGTACAACAGGCTAGAGTCTGCCCCTATCAGGGTGTGGTCGGTGTCTTGCGGGGGCTGTGTCTTCTTCAGAAGTTCCCTGGACCAGCTTCCTGTAGGCTGCGGATGTGAACCGAAGACCCTCCATGTGAACACCCTGGAGGGGGAGACTACAGGCTACCGGCGCTGACCCCTAAGAGGTCACTACCCCCCAAAAGGTCACCAACATAGCTGCTAGTCGAGCTCTCCTTCTTCCGGAATAATACAGCTGATGTTTTAGTCCGTGATGTTTGTTCCTTCGGTTTGTCTCTGCTGTTCTTCAGCTGAGAGTTTGAGTTGGGACTGAGACGTTCGAACTGACTATTTTGGTCGTTGGGAAAGAGGTTGTGTTTGAGTGACAGCGACGCCAGGAAAGAAACAAACTGATGATAGCATCATTAGTTCATACTAATGCAAACAAGAGATTCCGCCTGATTCGGGAATTACGAGGGAAGGAAGTAACCCGTCTCAACAGACGCCTCAGCCCCCCCCCCCCCCCCCCCCCTGTTTTCTTTCATTAGCGCTCCTCTGAGTATGACACACACACACACACACACACACACACACACACACACACACACACACACACACACACACACACACACACACACACACACACACACACACACACACACACACACACACACACACACTCTCTCCTCTCTCTCTCTCTCTCTCTCTCTCTCTCTCTCTCTCTCTCTCTCTCTCTCTCTCCCTCTCTCTCTCTCTCTCTCTCTCTCTCTCTCTCTCTCTCTCTCTCTCTCTCTCTCTCTCTCTCTCTCTCTCTCTCTCTCTCTCTCTCTCTCTTTCACACACACATACAATCTCCACCCGAATCAGCTGAATTCTTAGCTTATCATTAACTGTAAGCTGTAAGGTAATTACTGATAAAAGCGAAACACAAAAAAGAAACATTAATCAATAGCTGGGGGGGGGGGGCAGTCACAAATACGCTGGCCCTCCCACGTCACCACAGTTACCATAGCAACGACCGACTCCAGTGCCATTACTATTTGTATTATTGTTATTATTTTGACGACGATGCCATCTCCTCAGTGTGTTGGTCTTTGTGATGCGGAACATGGTGCGGCGGCAGCAGCTTCTCGTCATCTTCAAGGTGCCATCTGCAGGAGAAGGACCCGCTGTGCCTATCTGTCAGGCAGCAGCCGGCAGCACAGGTGAGGCAGTAGCAAGGTGAGACATGAAGCGGCTGCCTGGCTGTTTTCAGAAGCCCTCTAAGAGCACTCACGCACACAGGAGAGAACGTTAAGTGAAGATGATGCATCGGGAACCAACGACGGCAATCTATTGATCTCGTCTGGGTGTTGTGAGCTCCGAGCTCTGCATGGTTGCCCCCTGTGGGTCGTTCCTGTGATACAGCAGCCATTGTGCGACGAGTAAAAGCTTTGGGGGGGCGGTGTCCGTGCGGACTCGACAAAACATTCACAGTTCTGCTGTGACAAACAAGCCTTACAGAAAAAGTACAGCTCTCGGTTCTGTCTTTCACTTTTCTCTTTGGTTGACTCCGGAATGAATTCACACGACGACACCCGGCAGTCAAACTGAATCAGTGATTGGCAGCACAACAAAAAAAAACAAATGAAATCTGGTCCAAGTCTGGTAGCTCTGCAGGGTAGCTCCTCGCCGCCGCCCCGGCTCAGGGCAGCTTCGCCCTGAAAATAGGCTGAGCCATCTCACATCTGTCAGCGCAGCGGTTGACTGCCTCGCTAAAAGCAATTACGACTCCGATTGGGCTTAATGACATTGAGGCGGACTCACTGGCTCAGCTCGAGGAGAGGTGAGCCGCTATTTATAGTTCCGCCGGAGAAGACACCTGATGCGTGGCTCCATCAAAGCATCCAGGATGGAGTGCTGTGATCCTGTTCGCTGGGGCCTGATTGGTTCAGGTGGGTTGGGGGATTATTATTATTTTTTTTTGGGCATTTCTTTCCCTTCCTCGTCATGACCTACTTGCGACGCGCCGACGACCCTGAGCTTGCCAAGCGGAGATATGTCAACGCCAACCGCGACCTCGTTGAGCATCCCACCGGGCTGCCATCGTCATCATCATCATCATCATCATCATCGTCAACCACCGCCGCCACAATCTTCATCACTGTGATTCTCCTGTAATGAATCACTCACCCGGGTTCACCCGCCGCAGAGTGGCACAGCCCGATGTGAAGCAGCTCCGTCTGTCGTGGAACGACGGAGCCAGTGAGGTTCTCTCGTCAGTCTTAGATCGTGAAAAGCTTGTTCATCGCTACTGAGGGAGAGTTTGCCGATTCCGTCGGAAAGGAGCCTCCATCTCGTCATTTATCTCTGTTTGGCCGCGGCTCACTCTGGGATGGCTGTGCATGCACGTAGGCCTGATGGATATCTGCGCTGGCACGCACTCACGCAGCGCTGATGGGGATAAATCACACACACGAGGAATCACGCGCACGTGCGCAACGTTTTCGCAGCTCTTCTGGCTGCATCAGTTGCTCTCCGTCAAGGCTTGGCCACCAGCACGCTTTCCTAGATGTGTGGCAAAGAAACACACTGGTAGCATCTATGTGGAATACTGAAGTCGCTTGAAAAATGTGGAGAGTACTTTTTTCATGCTGCTAATGGTTATATTTGTGAACAGTTCTTAAGTTATGAGCTAGCGGCCAGACTCCATCCATTTGGCATCCAGAGTTTATTATGGTTTCTGTGAGTAAACTGTTGAATCTGGGGGATCTAATCCGTCAACTCTGTGTACAACACTACTCATATTGTTGTGGTATTTAGCTCCCCCAATGCCCCCCCCCCCCCCCCCCCCCCCCGCGCCCGTGTAAAACAAGCAAAGGAAGCTTAAAAGGTCAATCCTTTAACCGAGCAACCAAACAATTATGTTCATTGTTGCAGTCAGTGCCAAGAGGAGTCATTTGTATTTTGAAGCGCTTAGCCTAGCTTAGCAGGGATTTCTCCCTGGTCGGCGAAAGCTGAGAGCAGTAAACTAAATTAACCCCTTGCACATGTTTCCACTGGGCTCATGTCCAAAGACAATGTCAAGTTCTCAATAATTGGTTCCATTTAGCCCATTTTTTATCTACATTTCTATCATTGTGAGGCTTGGAACATTTTCCTTCAACAAACCCATTGTAGCGTACGCATTTCACATTCCAGACATTTTCGCCGAACCCATGATTGACTTTCGCACTTCCAATTCCAATCACCCTGCCAATTAAACATCGCAATTCACCCATGGCGCCCAGATTGGACACACTCTCAACCACGTCACACTGTACAACGCTCTCACCAAACATGCAGTCGCATTGACTTTGACTGTGGCCCCTGGAAGCAGGGTGAGCCATGTGGAACACCAGAAGGTTGACACGGTGGCATTTACCCAGAGAGATGAGTGTGAGGCCGCAGGGACTCACGGCAGCGGACCCACCGCCCGAGCCTGCGCCATCAGGATAATAAGGACAATATTTACTGCCACTGATTGGTCATAACAGCATCAGAGGGGAGTGGATTGGGAGTGAAAGCAACTGTTTACCAAAGGTCAGCCTGGACCCGCCACACTTGTAAGAGATAGCGTCGCTCGCTGAGCTTCAAAGAAGAAGCGAGTGCCACCAAAAAGGGAAGGGTAATAGAATGTGACTTTGACCGAATGTGGAGATGTGGCCTTTTCTCAGAGTATTTCATCACGCGGTGCCGTGGATGAGGCAGCCACCAGTTGAAGCCACATGTGATTTAAAAAAAAGGAACGGGCTGAGAAGCTCCAGCCGCGATCGATTTGATATCGAAACACGCCGCGTGTTTGATGAATGGGCGAGATGGAGAACTCTAGGTGGGTGTTAAAGGGTGGTTTGGGTTACAATGGGTGCACGTTCGAATTGAGATGCGAACGCTTTGCTTTGTATATTGAAAATGTGAAGTAACTTAAACATTGTTAAGAATACAATTGGAATGAATTTCACAAGTCGCCTTATTACATATATACTGTATATATAAACATATACAGTATATACTACATATATAATAAATACAATGTGTCGATTTAAGTTCCTAACACATAAAGGACATCAAATAGAGTCACATAGGGAATAGCAATTTTTCCCTGAGCGCTAAAAGCCCTCCTAAAAGAACCCATTCATCCAGCCCCCTTTATCGCACACTCTTTATCACACACCCCCAATCTAGACTTATTTCAGGCTCCAGCTGCACTGTGCTGACTGCAAATAGCAGCCGCTAATACACTGACCCCTCCAACGTCGCTGCTGCCTAGCAGAAAGTGAGACAGATGTGCCTCAGTCTTCCTAGCCCCGAGCACTGGGCTCGGATCAAACAACCTTCTGTGGAAGTTAAAAATAAGCCCTTTCTTTTCCTTAACAAAAAAACGTTTTTCCCTCCCCTGATTATTTTATAAACAGTCTGGCAAGCAAAGAATACGGTCTAAGGTTGGCTGTATGGGGCCTCCCGATTGGGTATGAACGTACATAGTCATGCCGGTTGATTGACGTAAACACTCACTCTGTTTGTGTTCCCCTGCACCTAGCATGGGTACGCCGAGGTCCTGGGGCCTGTTCCGTTATAGCCCTGACCTCCACCACGTCCGGGAAGGTCAGAGTGCCCGAGCGATGGATATGGCCATACCTTGGGGCTAGAACTCGGGGGGGGGGGTGGTGTACAGAGTCAGCAGCATGTATGATATATCGTCTCTGGTTCTCCTGCAGGTCCTGTTTGTCCAGTAATACTCGTGTCTTTTACACACAAGGGCAGCAAGTGTTGGCTGTGGCTGCACCCAGATTGGGCAGTGGAGCGAGAGGTTCTCTCGGTTTTTGAGGCCACCATGTTGCAGATTTCGGTTTTGTAATATCCGCCTTCCAGCCATTTGGTTAGTTTGCAATTTTTTCCAAGCATGGCGTAGAACTGTTGTCACTCCTTGTTAAGTCGAGGGTCCCTCCCTGCCAACGGTAAGCAGCCCGCGATGCAGTTCAAGTGAGAGACAGGTTAAATGAGCCGGTCTGTCATGTCTTTCCCCCCCCGCCCCAACAAAGCTGAAAGCGTCAGCTTGGGTTCAGCTTCCTTCTCGTTCCCGAACACGCTTTTATTTTGACATGCATATGTATGTGTCCCCCGCTCTACCGTGGAGGCACTTTTCATTAGGAGTGTGTCTGATTTTGACAATCCACTCCACACACACGGCACAACTAAAGACTGAGAACAGCTTGTTTTTACCGTGGATCCAATCTGCATGCTGGTGAGACCGATGAAGGCTGACGACGAGTGAAATGCATGAGGATTCAATCACATCATATACGTAAACATAAACAATTTTGTCAGATTCCTTTTTCCATTTGTAAATCCAATCTGTGTTATCACACCATAACAAGGAAGCCGGTGTAACACTGCGTCTTACTGGCTTAGCATAGTGTCGTTTGAAGGATTGTTTGAGATTCCCCCCCTTCCCCCCCGCAACATGTCATTTAAAAATAATCGAATGCTGAAAAACACAAGCAAAGACAGATAAAACAGAGACAGATCAAGTCATTCAGCCGTGGAGGCTTCAAAGGCAGCCCAGGCACGTCGCTTTGTGTCATCTCTAAACGACGGGAAACGCTCTGAAATCCCTAGCTTGATAGCACCAGGCCTCCTCATCAAACGCTAACGTTCTCCGGCACCGCATCCCATAATAACAACACAGTATAATCACATGTATAACTGACAAGGCGGTATGTGATGGCTTTCCATTACTCTCTTCCTCCTCCCCCCCTCGAGGGCTCGCACAGATGACCTATATATTCTGCGCCGCTCAAGATGACTTCTGTCAACACGGTGACCGGGGGAACGTGGTGGCCGCGGAGCGCCCGCGACGAGCCCGCCTCAGCCTGCCGACACACATCTGCTCTGAATGTATAGTGTGGTCCTGCTTTCCATGCGAACCCTTCCTGCCCTATTACCGCCGGGCCCCTCTGGAGCAGGCGAGCCACCGGAGACCACCAGGGTACACACACACACACACGACACAACAACTTCTTTGTAGTCTGTTTTCTATCTGCAGCCACCACGGACAGAGAGGGAGTTTCAGACGGGTTTCATAGGGAGAGAGTACGCTTTTGAGAGAGGAAAGGGGGAGGAGAGGAGCGGGGAGGAGAGAGGAGAGGGGGGAGGAGAGGAGAGAAAGGGAGAGAAGAGGAGAGGATGTGAGAGGAGGGGAGGGGACAGGAGAGGGGGGAGGAGAGGAAAGGAGAGAAGGGGAGAGAAGAGGAGAGGAGGGGAGGGGACAGGAGAGGGGGAAGGAGAGGAAAGGAGAGAAGGGGAGGAGAGGAGAGAGAGAGGAGAGGAGAGGAGAGGAGAGGAGAAGGAGAGGAGAGGAGAAAGGAGGAGAAGGTGAGGAGAGGAGAGGAGAGGAGAGGAGAGGAGAGGAGAGGAGAGGAGAGAGAGGAGAGAGAGGAGAGAGAGAGGAGAGGAGAGGAGAGGAGAGGAGAGGAGAGGAGAGGAGAGGAGGGGAGGAGAGGAGAGGAAAGGAGAGGAGAGGAGGGGAGGGGAGAAGAAAGGACAGTACTCCCATTCGGAAGTGTGTGCTTTCTTTTTTAATGTCGGTCCATTTCCCTGCTGTCAGGTCTCTTGTACATCCGATGCCTTATCTTGCTGGTACTTCCCTATTAAATAAAGATTTAATAAAGATTGAAATCCCCCTTGAACGACGGGTATTTAGACAAAGGGCTACCATGCTGACTGTCTATAGGCTTTAAACATATGCTTCTTTTTACCTCTGCGGCTAAGCCTGGTATGCACATGCGAATGCACAGTATGCACGCGGCATACAGCTGTACATGCGAGGGGCTTTCTACTATACTCTTCTGGGACATGAATAGACATTAACAGATGAGCAGTGAAAACAAGATAGATTGGACCTGTATGAGAGAAGGTAAGGAAACGGGGACGTCGGGAGGTGGGGGGATGAGGGTTGTTGGGATGCTGTCGCTGAGAGGGGTCGCAGGTCTCAGGAAGAAAAGCGCAGCAGGAGAATTTCTAAGGTGAAAAAATCGCTGATGGTGTTGTGTTTTTACTCTCTCCTCTCTCTCTCTCTCTCCTCTCTCTCTCTCTCTCTCTTCTCTCTCCTCTCTCTCTCCTCCTCTCCCTCTCTCTTCTCTCTCTCTCCTCTCTCTACTCTTTCTTCTCTCTCTCTCTCCTCCTACCCTCTCTCTCTCTCTATGAACTCTCTCCCTCTCTCTCTCGCTCCTATCTCACTTCCGACCCTCTCTCTCCATCCCTCTATCCCGCTCTCCTCTCTCCCTCGCTCCCCTCTCCCTCTTTCCTCTCTCTCTCTCTCCACCTTTCTCCCCTCTCTCTCTCTCTATCTCCCTCCTACCCTCTCTCTCTCTCCTCTCCCCTCTCCTCGCTCCCCCTCTCACGCTCTCTCTCTCTCCATCCCTCCCCCCCTCTCTCTCTCCCTCCCTCCCTCTCCCTCCCTCTCTCCCTCTCCTCCCTCTCCCTCTCTCTCTCTCTCTCTCCCCATCTCTCTCCCTCTCTCTCTCCCCTCCTCACTCTCCCCCCCCCCCCCCTCTCTCTCTCTGCTCTCCTCTCTCTCTCTCTCTCTCTCTCTCTCTCTCTCTCTCTCTCTCCTCTCTCTCTCTCTCTCTCTCTCTCTCTCTCTCTCTCTCTCTCTGTGCTCCGTCAGGGTTTTCTCCCCCCACTGCTACGCTAAGTGCTCGCTTCTTCCACGGTGCTGAGGTTCACGCTCAGTACTGTCTGCTGGGACGGGGGGATTGGGGTGAGACAGGGGAGATGTGGGGTGAGGGGAGGACGGGGAGGCAGATGGAGAGGAGTTAGAACCGGCCTAATTGCCTCTAGCCCGTTAGCACCCGACCCATCTGGCGCGCCGGGGGGTGGGGGGGGGTGGTGGTGGTGGGCCGCCGCGTCCCAACGTTGGGGCTATCCCGCCACGCTGTTGTTTACGTTGTTGTTATTGTCTGGAGATGAATGATGGAACCCATCACCGACCTCGCCATAGACTGGGTCTCCATCCCTCCATCTTTCGCTGAAAGACTAGCTTCACACTGAAACGTTCGCTTTGGGAGGAATTGCGTTTATTTAATATACTCTTCATGCACACAACACACACACTACACACAACACACACACACACACACACACACACACACACACACACACACACACACACACACACACACACACACACACACACACACACACACACACACACACACACACACACACACTATGCGTCAACAATGCAGAGCTGGAATCGAAAGGTTTTGAAGATTTGATGTCATGAATTGTATGGAAGACGGTAGGGGGAGGGGGAACAGTAAAACAGAATGGTTTGAGGAATATTGGACTCTGATGCGCCTCCAGTCGATATCTATGATTTTTCTTACCAGGGATGTTCTGAAAGAAAGGAGATCTTATTCATATGCTTGTATCCGCCTCAAACCCTGCCGACCTGTTGTTCTCTACAGACTGCATAGACTACCACGGGACGTCTGTGTTTACACAACATATGAGTGAACCTGTTTCACAGCCAACGCATTAGATCAGCCAGACCCCAAAGATCGAACATCATTTTCAAACCTCAAAATATGATCACACTGTCTCCTCCACAGGGTATTGTGTGTGTGTGTGTGTGTGTGTGTGTGTGTGTGTGTGTGTGTTGTGTGTGTGGTGTGTGTGTGTGTGTGTGTGTGTGTGTGGTGCGCGCGTGTGTGTGCTGTGTGTGTGATGTGTGTGTATGTGTGTTCTGTGTGTATGTGTGTTGTATGTGTGTGTGTGTGGAAGAGAGACAGTGAGAGAGAGATTTGTAGTGAGAAGCGTGTGGGTGTGTTTGTGTGCTGTGTGCTGGCTGTGTGTGTGTGTGTGTGTGTGTGTGTGTGTGTGTGTTGTGTGTGGTGTGTGTGTGTGTGTGTGTGAGAGAGAGAAGATTGAGAGAATTATGTGTGTGTGTGTGTTGTGTGTGTTGTGTGTGTGTGTGTGTGTGTGTTGTGTGTGGTGTGTGTGTGGTGTGTGTGTTGTGTGTGTGTGTGTGGGAGAGAGACAGGTAGTTGTATGTGTCGTGCATGTGTATTAATATGCATGTGTGTGTGCGTGGGTGTGTTTGCAGGTGTGCCAACTAGTCAGTGTTTTATCTGAGTTATGTACAGTACAGCCTGTTCTCTC
>OLKM01000497.1:253556-258556 GCA_900291075.1 Melanogrammus aeglefinus | reverse complement strand
AAAACATTCATAGGAAAACAAAGAGACGTCCCCGAACGCGAGCCGTACACGATTACCGCTGGGGGGATGTTCGCCTTACTCCTCGTCATATTTACAGTTCACGAAGTGCAATTCAGAGCACGGCATTAGTGCTACTGCTGACACGTGTCTCCTGACAACCTGTCTCGCTCACCATAGACATCTAGGGCAGTTCAGTCGCCTGTCCGTTGCTGTGGACGCTGTGGTCTCGTCCTCCACCTACAGGGGGGACTGAGACCTGTGCCACCATTGACGGACTGTCAGAACCCACGCAGAAGGAATGTGTTCTGAGCATTGACAACAGCAGGGCCTTAATCGCCCTTGTTCCGCCCGCATCAGAGGAGGACATTTGGGATTATTTTTAGTAACCATGATTGACTCGTCTGTCCAGGGGAGGTGTGTGCATGTGTTTTTTTCCTTGTGTGTTTGTGTGTGTGTGTGTGTGTGTGTGTGTGTGTGTGTGTGTGTGTGTGTGTGTGTGTGTGTGTGTGTGTGTGTGTGTGTGTGTGTGTGTGTGCGTGTGTATGCGTGGTTTTGGTGTGTTTGTGTTTGTGTGTGTGTGTGCGCGTGCGTGTGTGTGTTTGTGTGTGTGTGTGCGCGTGCGTGTGTGTGTTTGTGTGTGTATATGTGTGTTTTTGTGTGTGTCTGTGTGTGTTTTTGTTTGTGTGGTGGTGTGTGTGGTTTGGTGGAATGTTCGTGTGTGTGTGTGTGCATGTGTGCGGTCGGTGGAGTGGTGCCGGCTGATCCGGGGCAAACCTGTCTGTCGAGGCTTTTGACATACTTGCGGTGGAAGTGATATGAAGAGGGGTTGTCATTGTGAGGGAGTCTGTGTGCTTGTCCCCTCGAGGTGTTGTCTGGCCAGACAAGTGCTGCTGCTGCTGCTGCTGGAGCTTGACAATGACGCGCTGCCATTGTCTCCTTAGACACGTGAGCAAGGCACTCGAGGAGGACATTCTCAAGACAAAGGCACAATGCGCATACAGGGCAATCTTCATGGAAGAAAGTGCGGAATAATGTCATTTCTATTGTATTAGCCTTTAAGAACACATTCTTCATAATAGAGGAGGAGACGTATGTTCACTGACGGGGGTCACAGGGGTCGGACTCGAAGAACAGGGACCTCTGGGAACCCGGGACGCTTCCTGGGACTGATGTCCTGGGATCCAACCAACACCCAGTTTCTAACATTCATTAATACTGCAAATGCATGGACCTTTATCAGTTGGCCAAAGGCTCAATCACCATCTTGTCACCTCATCAGGTGATTGATAGTGATTCAACAGACATTTATCTACATGAAAACCTTCCACATTGCCCCTTTGTTGTATCTAGCTGTTGTAGCTAGCTCCTTACTAGAAGAGTTGGTGACTGAATGACTGATAGGGACCTCACCGCTGCATGGCTGTGGATGCATGAATGCATATTTCAGTGGCAGAGATAGAGCACTGTGTGTATTCTTATGACGATTGTTGCATATGATACACACACACTCAATGTCACACACACACACACACACACACACACACGCGCGCGCTATGCGCACACACTTTCAACTGCACCACTACAAATACACTCGCTGGCTCATGTTCCAATCATCCCCTCTCCACTCCGGTGCACCTGCGCCCTGCGTCCGCGCGGAGCCTCCCTACCTGGGGGAAGGTGACTGACAAGACGTGGACAGCAAGGAAGACTCTGGTTGTATTAATTTGCTGCTGATCTCCGGGGAGCCAAGAAGCAGCCACGCTGCTCCTCCTCCTCCACCACCTCCTCCTCAACTCCAGCTCCCGCTTCAGGGCAGAGAGGGAGAAGAAAAAGAGGGAGAAGCCATCCAATCAATCCAGACTTTCCCCCAAAGGCTTGTCCAATCAGCCGAGTAGCTGACACAGAAATTAATCACTCCTCTGTCGCTAGCAAACGACGACGGACAAAAGGAAGCACGATGAGAGGAGATGAGGGGTAACTCAGAGGACGGTGAGTGAGAGCACTGATGTGCATGGAGCCTTTGGCCCCAAATCACCTAGCCAGAGTACTCCAGTATGGGTAAGAACACATGCTTTATTACAGAGGAGGAAAAGAAGCAGATTGAGGTATCACCCGTCTTTCCTAATGTGCAGACAGGTGTTCACAGATGTGGGCAGGGGTCAAACCCAGGGACCTCTGGGAACTGGGGACCCTTCCTGGGACGTTGCCCTGGGAACCCACTAACAACCAGTTTGTAACATTCATTCAACCTTCATCATTGGGCCAGAGGCTTAATCACCATCCCCACCAAGACAGTCCCCACAAACACACTCCCAACAAAGACAAGTCCCCACAAAGACAAGTCCCCAAAGAGACAAGTCCCCACAGAGAAAAGTCCCCACAAAGGTCAGAAACAAAGAGTGTTTACACAGAATACAATGATTGTAATGCTATGGTCTTCCTATGCCAAATTAATATATTCAACTACAATTAAAGGGTCCATGTTTCTCGTGTTCACCAACCGAGAGAGTGTATATTCAGGTGTCTCTGTTACAGTACGGTTCCTGTTTTCGGCCACCAAGACCACAGATCATCAAAGGGTCTTTGATCCCGGTATGGTCACTCCAACGGTGTGGAAGGATGAAGGATAGAGTGTCGGACCCCACAGCGTATGCACACACAGAAACACACCCACCCACCCACGCACGAACAGAAACACTCAGAAACACTCAGACACACACCACGCCACACCCCCCCCCCCCCCCCCCCACACACACAACACACACACAAACATACACAAAGACACAAAGACACACATCCACCCATGCACCCACGCACACACTTGAGAAACACAACCACACACACACGCACAAAGGCTAGTCCTTACGTTATTGCAAAACCATGTGTTGCAGTGTCAAGGACCGGGGGCTAATTGTACTTGGGAACAGATTGAAGGGTAATTGTGCGTGCGGTGCCCCCTCAGCACTCCATAGGGGAGGGGTCGGGAGAGGGGAGGGGAGATGGATTGATCTCTGCTTTGATGCTGCCTCGCCGCATCTTGCCAGCGGACCCGGTGACATTCAACAGTCTTGGAAAATTTCGGACAACAAAAACGATCCGACCCCAACCACCCACCCTCACCACCCACTACCTACCCCTCGCCATGCCACCCAGCACCACCCTTTGAAGGCAGTGCAAACAGCCCCCTGTCCACCTCATTGATGTTAGCATCACACCCCAACCAAACGCTCCTTGTGAATAGCTAGCATTGCTAGCCATTAGCTGCAGCAAAGCGGGTGTGAGACCAATTGTCTCCGTGTAATTCGGTTAGCAGCTCCAGTTGTCGAGGACGAAAGCTAGAGCAGGAGCTCGGGCTAATTCTGTCCACAAGGGTTAGCTTCCTGACCGGGTGCTCGGTGACATACCTTCTCCGCCTTGACACGGAAGGCTGGCATCCTGAGAGCGTGACCCCCCCCCCCCGTTATATAACCCCCTGTTCTATAACTTGTTCTATAACCCCCTGTTCTATAACCCCCTGTTCTCTTTCCTCCTCAAAACTGTAGGGCGAATGTCCTCTAAACATCGGTGACCTCTATAAGTTGTACATGTCATGCACTTCTGTTTGATTGACGGTGATTATACCTGCTGGTTCTGCGGCAGCGTGCGTGGGTGGACAGCTGTCATGTTTGATGTGAGGTCTTGGGTGGAAAAAGGAAGCATCTTTTTCTCCACCTCCATCCCTGTCTCCCGTCTCCAGAGACAGAGCCACTCTTGGCGTCTGCAAAATGGCTTCTCCCGAAACAAAAATGAAGAATGAGGAGAATGAATGTATACTCCAAATTGATCACGCGTGCAATGTGTTGATCAGAGAGGGAAATAATGAAGTAATGACAGAGAGCTGTAATCACAGTTGTTAAATGGAAGCCCGCAGAACCATGAAGGTTAGTTTGACAAGCAGTCGAACTGGGAAAATGTCAGTTGTCGGTTGTTTCAGAGAGCTATTTGGCCGATTTCAATTGGCTTGTGTCGCTACAGGGTTTTTTGTTCATGAACAAAGCTGCCAGCATCTGTTGCCAATAATTACTTGACATTCATAACTAATTCCTGTGGTTGAGAGGAAGAGATTTTGGCCTTAACCGCATGTGCAGATGTTGAATTGGACTCCACTAGGCTGATCCACGTGGCTGATAACAAACACCAGGCCCATATCTCAACCTCTACTACAACTACTAATCCTACGACTACTATTGTTACTACTGCTACTCCTTCTACTACTCCTTCTACTACTACTACTATGAGTACATTACTACTACAACTAACACTACTACTACTATTGTTACTACTACTACTACTCCTTCTACTACTACAACTACTTATCCTACTACTACTATTGTTTACTACTACTACTCCTTCTACTACTACAACTACTAATCCTACTACTACTATTGTTACTACTACTACTCCTTCTACTACTACAACTACTAATCCTACTACTACTATTGTTACTACTACTACTACTCCTTCTACTACGACTACTACTATTAGTACATTACTACTGGTACTACTACTACATTACTACTACTAACACTACTACTACTACTATTAGTACATTACTACTGGTACTACTACTACATTACTACTACTACTACTACATTACTACTACTACAACTAACACTACTACTACTAATAGTACTTCTACTATTCCCACTTCTACTATTCCCACTCCTACTACTACTAATACTACTACTACTACTGCCATTAATACTCTACCACTAATACTACTTCTACTAATACTAAGGCCACTACTACTACAACTACTATTCCTACTACTGTACTACTTTTACTCCTCCTTCAACTATTGTTACCACTATTACCACTTTCATAAAATATGAAAGGTATAATGTAAAAAAGAACAGCCATGGTTAATGAAATAATATTTCACAATCAAACATATATAACATGTATTACCATACATACATATATATATATATATATATATATATATATATATATATATATTA
>OLKM01000497.1:226056-248556 GCA_900291075.1 Melanogrammus aeglefinus | reverse complement strand
CTCTCTCTCTCTCTCTCTCTCCTCTCTCTCTCTCTCTCTCTCTCTCTCTCTCTCTCTCTCTCTCTCTCTCTCTCTCTCTCCCTCTCTCTCCCTGCTTCCCTGAACAAAAGGACTGAAAGCCTGAGTAAGACAAGTACCTGAATCATAAGAATATTGCTTTTGATGCCGATGTCTCTCTCCTCTGAGTTTTTTTTAATTTATTTTGTGATGAATGGCTGAATCTGTATTCTGTATAACTTTTTATTTATTTTCTCCCATGGCTCACATCCCTCTACGGTCTCCCATGTCTTTGTGCGCCCGCTTTGAATCAGCACGGCTGAATGTCTATGACTCCGCAGCGGCAGCGGCAGCCAGTGCAGCCAGTGGCGTGGCTCTCTCGTGGCTTTGTCCCGTCGCACATGCACAGGGACCTGTCTCGCTCTCATGATTAGCCTACAGGCAGGCATGGCCACTGACCCTGCCTCCCATGCATTGCGCTCTCTCTCTGAAGCAGCACTGAATCGAGACTGGTTCACAGGAGGACCAGGGTTCACACGCTACCGTAATGGTGGAACCCCGGGCGGTCCATGAGATAAACGTATGTATGTCCCCGACCACATAAGGACGACAAAGACATGTTTCTCCTTTTTTTGGAGTCTGTCACAAAAACCAACTCTTTCAACTCGGTATTGGTGAAAAGCCGTTCATGTGATAATCGTGTGTTCCCAAACACATAATGCAGTTGTTCTCATCCCTGCATACAAACATGTTTCTTCTTTATTGGAGAATGTCACAAAAAACAACTCTTTCAGCTCGGCGATCGGTGCCAGAATGTACCAAAAGAAAACAACATGTTGCCCTTTTTATTTAACCGGAACAAGGCGGTTATTACGAGAAGGTTTGCGAACTGCAGCCCGGGCACAGGTCTGCGAGCCTGCCCAGATGGCACTTCATTAGATCTGGAGTGTGTTCGATGTGAAGCGTGGGAGGCAGCAGGGAGGATGTGAGCTCCCATCCACAGCCTAGACAACTGCCACTGCCTTGCACTCGCCAGTGCTCAAAGTCCCTGGAGCAGGGAGAGGTGTTACCTCGAACCCGGCCGGAAAAAAAACGGAAAACTGTGTGAAGGCTTCGAAATCCTGCCTCTGCGCCGGTTATGATTATGTTTGGTATGGTTTAACTTTATAAAATCAAAACGTTTTTGACATTAGAATTTGAAAATGATATCAATCACAGATTAAAAAAGAAGCAATTGATGAGGAAAGAAATAAACATTGTGATCTGGTTTTCATGGAAGGCGTTCTCTTCCTGAATTTGAAAAGCGACTTGCTTTGACTCCCTCGCTGGCATGTAGCTTTTGTCAACTGGGTTTTCTCATCGCTGCCAATTAAATGTCACCACAGCTTTTAATTAGCTCGGCTTTAGAGGCCTAGGAGGAGACGTTGTTTTGGCTCATTAATGGCGGCTGAAGATCTAGTTTGTCCAAGAGGATTAGACACATAGAACACATTTATAGGCAAAATGTGGTTTTTTTTTTGTTGGTGTTGCAGAATTCAAAAGGGCGGAGATGCCAAATGGTAGTTTAACTATTTGATAACCCTAGACACATTTAAGTGGGCGTACATGTAACTGGTCTATTTGATAAGTAGGGTGTATATAGATAGTTTGATAACGCCAGTGTACATTGAAATAGGGGTACATGTAACCGGCCTATTTGATACGTGGGGTACACATAGTCTATTATTTGATAAGCCAGGTGCACATTCGAGTGGAGTGCGTGACGCAAAGATGGACTTGATAAGAGTTTGGTACACAAAGCAAACAAAGAACGACCTCCTCAAGGCGGTCCCTTCTCCTTCTGCCTTTCCTTACAATGTCTCCTCTGGCACTTCATGATGCGTCTGCTGGCTCTCCATCCGGAGGCTTCTTCAGGGTTAAGACACAAAACATACGTGGAGCCACACACACACACACGCGCTGTTCAATGCATCGCACTTCTTGTACCTAGAAAATGATTATGAGGACGATGGTGAGTGTGATCAGACAGCCTCCTTATTTCAAACCTTACGTCTTCTTGAAATCCCTCTGAAAGGAAAAGTTTTATAAAAGAGGAACAAGAATGGAAACACCGCCAGACAGTCCCATGAGGTAAAAGAATGTGCACAGAACTATTTCATTGTGTTTGCGGACCTAAATTCGATTTTATTTTTAACCTGACATTCTCAAGAAACATAAGCCTTGGAATTATAGTAATTATCCCTCATTGTCCACACAGTGAGGGTTTAGAACGGCGCCAAACCAAATCCCTCAGCAGGTCCGGCATGAAACCCTACACGACAACACAACATCCGTCTTTCTCTAGGAACCATTGCCTTTATATCAAGTTCCTCCTGCTAGCTCACCTGTTGTGCTTCACCTCCATCGTTGATGTCAATACTTGAAATCTGGAATATATAATATGTAAAATAACACCTTTTAACATAATTCAGAACATGACTTCAGAACATGAGCCTTGTGGCTATATGGTGGTCCCGTGATGCTCAATTGGTTTGGCATTGTGAGAGTAATGAGAGTATCCCTTTGGGTTCGGTGTTCGGTTCCTGCTGAGTCTAAATTATGCTCTGATGATATGCTGCATAGAATGTAATAATGATTATTTATGCTATGTTTAAATTATGTTCAACAAATATAATACATTTAGACAAATGGAGCATTATCCATTTCCTTGCACTGCTATTAGTTGGACCATAATACCATAGAACCTTAAATAATAATTAACAGCTGATTGACACAGATGGGAAAAACATTTTCGTTACCACAAAGTGTGTTTCCACAGATCGTGTGGCAAGCCCTAATAAAGTAACCATCCACGGCTATCACTTTGGAGCCACTTTCATAAAGTGGTCAAGGCAGCCAGTTGCAAAGTGGCTAAACAGGGCCGGAAACACTCAGCATTAAAGGCAATCTCAGGTAAGTAAACATCCACATCAAAGTATTTCCAACGCTTTCTCTGCAAATTATAGCCGACGACACTTTCTAAATTACAGGCTTTATAGAACCACCAGCGACAAAAATATGATAGGCCTACGCTTTCTTCTCCTGGTCTGGAATTCACCGGCATTTCCTTTTAAATGCTGTATTTCAAGGCCAATCAAAGTGAGAAATACACAATAAACTGTACAACCGCTCTCTCGGCGCTTAGGTTTGTATCTGTTATTTCAAAGGTCGGGGAGAAGCCTGCTTAGGCACGGCCTCTGTAGATGATCACCTGGTGTACATCGCCTCGGCGCGCTGCAGCGACGTGAAGGCTGACATCTGGCAGTAAGCAGAACAACAGACCAACAGAGGGAAGACTACAGCTGGGGGGCTGGGGCTGGGGGGCTGGGGGGCTGGGGGCTGGGGAGGCTGGGGGACGGGGGATTACAAACACGGAACCTTGTTCCGTTGGAGCGTCAACAGAGAGGGGCGGAACAGAGGAGCGCCAGGACGCTGGGAGCCGAAACAGACGCGCGGCTAAACACACATCAGGGAGCTATCGGACGCCGCCATGTGCAATTCGCGGAGACAAAGGAAATACGTGGAGAACGTGGACACGTGTAAACGCTTACAGACGTGCAAACATTTCGCTGTGTGTGTGTGTGCGTGTGTGTGTGTGTGTGTGTGTGTGTGTGTGTGTGTGTGTGTGTGTGTGTGTGTGTGTGTGTGTGTGTGTGTGTGTGTGTGTGTGTGTGTGTGTGTGTGTGTGTGTGTGTGTGTGTGTGTGTTTTTGAATAGACTGACTGGAGGTCAGGCTTACAGAATATTTAAAGGTTTTTGAAATGTGACCTGGAAACCGAAATAAATCAGTCAAAGTGATCGATAATATATAACCACAACAACTAATGTTTAAGTCTCACGTTACCTACAACATATTGCTGTATGTCTTCATAAAACTGTATTGAGATATTTATGGGTTAGGGTATTGAGGGTTTTGAGTTAATTAACCCTAACCCTAACCCTAACCCTAATATTTACACATAACATTGACCAGTGCCGCAGAAAGCCAAGGAGGTGCCGAGGCAGGGGTCTGTGGGCCCCCAAAAGGGCCCCCGGTGTGTTTTCTGGGCGGGGATGACAATCCCGCTCATCTGGTATGACATATTTAGCGCGTAGCCGTAGCAACAATAATTGTAGAAAATGAATGTTTGCTACGCTACGCCGAACTGACGACGGTAAAGATGGTTAATAGATCTGATTTTACATCAGTTCTGAGCCAGCGAGAATGTTCTGCAGAGCCGGTTGTGGGCTATTTGGGTAGTTCACTACGTTAGGCCTATGGTATATTAACACTGTAAATATGGCCCGCAACAGGCAGGAACAGAGAGAGGCCAAGGGCCCATGGCCCCCTAACCAGTGTGGCTGGGGGCCCTTATGTAAGTGCTCCCCCCCCCCCCTATATATCTGCTGGTCTAACTGTAAGCAGCCCCTATTAGGACTGTAATGCTCAGGGCTGCCGGTCAATGGAGGTCAACGCAATTCCTACCTAAGGGCGCCAGATCCCGACCGCCAGTCCAGTAAAACCAGCAGACCTTCTTCCATTTGCCCTTCCCCGCTCTCCTCCTCGCTAACTTTTCCACACAGGATCGATCCGAGAACCAGTTAAGCTTTTATTGCTGATGAAAGGGTCGGTGGAGGTCATTGTTAGTCGATGCTGCAAACCCCCCCCCCCCCCCCCCCTCCATCATCAATATTCCCATGACCCTTTTCTCAAACAACTCTCCGCTCAGCTCCGTCGGCCCGCCCAGACGAAACTCCGCTTTGCATAATCAATATCTCCCCTCTCTCTCCCCCCTCTCCCTCTCCCTCCCTCCTCCCTCCCCCCTCCCTCCCTCCCTCCCCCGTCGTGCTCTGGATCACTCACTACTGTTGACTTAGCCTGCTTATACCTCCTCCTCCATCCATCCCTCCAAATACCCCCCAAGGGGGGGGGGGGGGGGGAGGGAGGGAGGATGGGGGGGGGGAGGGAGGGAGGGTGGGAGGGGGGGGCCGGTGTGGGGGTTGGTGGGCTGGTCCGCTGGCAGCAGCCGATGGAGAATCAATAGGCGAGCTGATCTCTCAATCGTTGCTAAAGGACAGAGGACAAGGACACGGTGGCCAGGGGGAGATAAACTCACCCCCCGGTGTTGTTCTCCCCCCCCCCCTCCCCTCGTGTTTCTCCTCTCTCCCCCCCTCCCTTCGTGTTTCTCCCCTCTCCCCTCGGTGTTTCTCCTCTCTTGTCTCCCGTCTCTGTGTTGTCATCGGAGTCTGCGTCTGCGTCCCGTCTGTTGCTGGGATATTACGAACGGCGTGCCAGCGTTGCATCATCTGTCTCCCTGGGATCACACTGAGAGGTTCTCGACAGGTTTGGTCTGGTTTTTTTTTCCGCTCAGACTTTACAATTCTGGTGCATTCGTTAACCATTCATTAACGTTAGTCACTGCCTTAGCATAGGCTGAGGTGAGGATTAAGGCTAGGGTTAACAACAGCATTAGTACGTGATTGCTAGACCATTAGTCAATTGTAAGTTAATGCTTATTAGTGAATTAACCAACCAATAAGCATCCCCGACAGTCTTGACCTCTCCCCTTCCCCTCCTCTCATCTCCCTTTCCTCTCTTCTCATCTTCTCTTCCCCCCCCCCCCTGCCCACTCCCTCCCTGCTCCTCTCTCCTCTCCTGGTGTGTGTGTTGAACGGTGTGTTTGTGTGTGTGTTGAACGATTTGTTTGTGTGTGTGTGTGTGTGTTAGGGCTGTGCAATTAATCGAATTTCGATCGCGATATCGATTTTGGGGTCAAACGATCTCCAAACTCGTATAATCGAGTTGAAACGATTAATTTGACGATGATGATTATGACATAGAAACACGTATAAGTATCCAAAATAAAACCTTTTTCGTGTGTAAGTGTACTGTCTGCCACAACATTCTGAATCTAACATTTGATTTTTTATAAAACATTTCATGGAATACAATATGAGACGGCGCAATATAAGATGCGTGCTGCATCAGGAAGTATGCCGTTGGCAGGAGGCGGGAACATGCCAGTGAACCGCCAATCAGCAGCATCGGTCTACGGCTGCTGATTGGCGGCTCACTGGCATGTCCCGCCTCCTGCCAACGGCATACTTCCTGAATGCAGCACGCCTGTTTGATTGTTACATGCTCTCTCGCCGCGTTGATATGCTTTTTCGCATGGCGCGTCTCTTATATTGTATTCATGAAATGTTTTTATTAAAAATCAATTGTTAGATTCAGAATGTTGTGGCAGACAGTACACTTACACACGAAAAAGGTTTTATTTTGGATACTTATACGTGTTTCTGTGTGATATTTGATGGTCTTAGTATATATATTTTATTCATGAAATGTTTTATAAAAATCAAATGTTATATTCAGAATGTTGTGGCAGTGCACTCAAACACAAAGAAAGTTAATTTTGGATACTTATACGTGTTTCTGTGTGATATTTGATGGTCTTAGTATATATATTTTATTCATGAAATGTTTTATAAAAATCAAATGTTATATTCAGAATGTTGTGGCAGTGCACTTAAACAAGAAGGAAGTTAATTTTGGATACTTATACGTGTTTCTATGTCATAATTGATAGTGTCAATAAATGCATGTTTTCAAACTCAAAAATAATCGTTTGAATAATCGTGATATCAATATTGACCAAAATAATCGTGATTATGATTTTTCCCATAATCGAGCAGCCCTAGTGTGTGTGTTGAAGGGTGTTTGTGTGTGTGTGTGTGTGTGTGTCTGTGTGAACTGTGTGCGTGTTTGTGTGTTGAATGGTGTGTGTGTGTGTGTGTGTGTGTGTGTGTGTGTGTGTGTGTGTGTGTGTGTGTGTGTGTGTGTGTGTGTGTGTGTGTGATGTGTGTGTGTGTGTGTGTGTGTGTGTGTGTGTGTGTGTGTGTGTGTGTGTGTGTGTGTGTGTGTGTGTGTGTTAATGGCAGGTGTCGCTCCCTAGTGAGGCTGAGGGAATCGCAAAGCCCCGGCAGCCAAGAGATGGACCTGGCAGATACAGAGCGCAGGAGAGCCACAGCTAATCCCGCTGTCACGGTCCGCGGCCACGGGAGACTGCTGCAGCGTGGCTGAGGTGGACGGCCCGCAAATTGACTTCCAGCGTGTCGTCACAGGTGATATCTTCCCCGGCCTTGGACCGTCTACAAATAGTGCAACATATATATCCGCATACTTCAGGTTCTACCTGGTTAAAGGAAAGGTAAAACCATCCTACTAGAAATATCCAACTGGAGAGTGGCAGGTCAAATAACAATCACAACACTGCAGGAAAATGATGCCTCCACACAAAGAATACATGTCCAAGATAATGAGAAATGGTAGTAATATTGGGATTTTCAGGATTCTTTTACTTAGAGATGAATTGCCCCAATTTTGTGCCTAAACTGATCCCGGATACCAATATCTAATCTATCATTTATATGGTTAGAAGATTATTAAAATACCTATGATCACACATGATCTAACACACATACACAGACATCCACACACACAGACATCCACACACACACACACACACACACACACACACACACACACACACACACACACACACACACACACACACACACACACACACACACACACACACACACACACACACACACACATACCTATACAAATACACACACACACCTACACACACGCACACACACACACACACACACAAACATCCACCTTCACACAAACACACCCACACCCACCCACACACACACACACACTCACATAATCTGTGCGGTGCCAGCTGGAGCACCCAGACACCCTACTGGGGGTACCGTGATCCTGGCTGAGGTGGCACCACAGCAGGGGAGCATCTGGCACGGGGCTGGGAAGGTCTGGAACACTGGCTCCGCGTCACATTATATTACATCTGACGAATTACCCATTATTTGTCCACCCCAGTTACTGGGACGTCTCTCTTTTCCCTCCCCTCGTCCCACCTCTTTACCAATTCCAAAAAAAACCATACTTTTTTAAAGTGCATGCGTCTTAATCATGAAAAGTATGTTAAAGTTGCGCAGCTTCAAGTTTACCAAGTTCACGCTGTGTTTCTCTCTGCAGAACAGTCTGGTCCTCAAACGGGTTGAACCGGTTCCATCCTGCGGGCGCCTTCCCTCTGTCTGTGTCTTAATCAGATATCAGATAGAATCCATCTGATATCTGATAGGGATCAATACGGTGGACAGAGGATCGCGGAGGAGGTCGAAGCATCTGCCTCGGGCCCGTCGTCTGCAAGGGCCGAGATCTGACAGTAACAGTTGTCAGAACATTTATCTATAACAGTACAAATACAACTCCATTGCCACTTTATCTTTCAACAACTCCGGATCGGCTCTGCTGTGAATCTCAGGCGATGAATAAGTGAGCTATTTAATTTATAACTAAAGACTGAGGCATTAACCGCGGATTGCTCCAATGCCAGAGATGTTTTGCGGTGGCTGTGGTTTTAGTCACTGGTCAGTATTCTGTAAACTGTATCGTTCTCTCTGTTACAACAGACAGCTCTGTTGTGTGTACCCCCCCCCCCCCCCCCCCCCCCCCCAGTGAGAGTGGACCCTCCCATCTGCTGCCCTGGCGCTGGGAGGGGGGAAACAGCTCCATCCATCCCCCACCATTGGCTGCTGGCTGCTGCTGGCGCCCGCACTGAGCGCGCCAGATCACTGCTCAGCCATGTTGGTGGACGGCGAAGGTTCTGCCGTTGGGATGAACGCGGGCGAGCCAATGAACTCGGCTCTGGGCGGATTCGAGTCGGACTGAAGTGGGTCTGTTATACAGGGACGGAGAAAGGGGGAGAGGGGGAGAAAGAGACATAGAGAGGCATGGACGGAGGGAGGGGGAGAGGGGGAGAAAGAGACATAGAGACATAGAGAGGCATGGAAGAAGAGAGGGGGGGGAGAAAGAGACATAGCGAGACATAGAGAGGCATGGACGGAGAGAGGGGGAGAGGGGGAGAAAGAGACATTGAGAGACATTGATGGAGAGACGGGGAGAAAGAGACAGAGAGACATAGAGAGGCATGGAAGAAGAGGGGGGGAGAGGGGGAGAAAGAGACATAGAGAGACATTGATGGAGACAGGGGGAGAGGGGAAGACAAGATAGTTTGGGTTACATTTAGGGCATTCAGCAGACACTTTTAAGTGACTTTCAACGATTCATTCACACATTCACACACAGACGGAGGAGTGGACCGTGCAAGGCGACAGCCAGCTCGTCGGGAGCAGTTGTTTTGCAATACTTATTCTTATTGTGTGTGTGTGTGTTGTAATTATTATGATCATATGGTATACAAGATAAAAAAGAAAACTGAAAGACTGTGTGGGATTGTACCAATGGACGAAGGCAGTCTTGTCCTCTGCTGTTCCTGACGGTAGCTGGACACTGATGTCCTCGTTTAACTTCACTAGGTTGTGATCACACGCCGTGATGTGCACAAATCCAAGTCATGATTAAGGTGCAACATTTCTCAGGTTTAATTAGTTAGTTTGTTTTCAGAACTTCCTTATGCGTTTACATATACAGGCAGTTATATCAATAACCAGGGTTATTGCAAAGTAATGTAAACAACAAGTCCCAATCATCTCAGCTTACACTGTTTTTGATCTATTCATGCTCATGTAAACACAATTATAATTGACTAAATCTCCAATCAGCCACGTGGATGTAGCTGACATTTGTGTTTGAATGAGTTAATCACTCTCGGCTGTACGCAAACTCCCCGACAGGTGAGTCTTGAGAAAAAAAAAAGAAAAAAACAGATCTGTGGATATTCATAACGCTGTTCCCATGCCAACCTCGATCTATCAAACAACACAGCTTACCAAGACATCCCTGCAGGCCGGCCGGGCTAGATTGGACCGCACTCCACCAGCTGCGCCGATGGCTTTCGTAAGAGTTAGCAAACAAATCAAATTGTTTTTCTGCATCCAAAGGAAAAGGGGCCTCCAGTTAATTATGCAGGGGCTTCTTCCATCACCCCTCACACCGCAGTAGAGGAAGCAACATCTGTCGTTTAGTCTGAGCCCAGACTCACAGGGAATCGTGTCCGGATCGCAACGTGCTTTGAGGACGTTGTTCCCAGGAGTCTGGGCATCTGTTCTGAACAAGATGCAACATCAGGGAGCCATGCAGGAATTCCCTAAAGCCGTTTTAAAAACATGAAGGACTTTAACCAAGGACAATGTAAATATGGCAATAACATTGTAGACTACTTTGTGTCAGGTGCTGACAGAAGAAGCTTGCTGAGGACGTTGTGTTCTTCTAAGCACAGAGAAACTTAATTAACTCTGGCGTTGTGAGAAGCAAACTTAAAGTTATCAAATAAATATAACTTATTAAGCTCTACTTAGATTACTTTTACGGCACATGTGAGGTACTTATAAAAAAAGGGACATTTTCCTTTTCCACATTGAACATTTCTATATTTTAGTCAACATTCTGGGTCTGAGACCCTATCCTTTAATGCTTGGTAAATATACATTTCTATATTGCGGTTATTACTACTTGTGAGGTAACAGCCCTCATATGAGCGCTGGACGACACTATGGAAACAAGTCTTATAACAGGCATCCCATGGCTATTTCCGATACAGAGACCACAAACACGAGTTGATGAAATTCATCGATATTTTCTTCGAGGGCAAAGAAGTAACACACTTTGTATTTATTTTATAACTACATTTATTTAAAAAAATTAAAACCAAAACAAAACACGCCCCATCCCTTTACCGTCGGCGACCGGAGGTCCGCCGAACTGAAACACGCCACGGGGGGAGAGACCATTTTCTGAAAAGCATACAAACCAGCAAACTGTATTCTAGCAGCATACAAATGGTGGAGTCTCCAAAATGAATCAGTATTTATATCCTTAAATATACAGTTTTTATATCCTTAAATATACAGTATTCGCCCTGACAAGCTAGACTCTACAACATGAACAGAGCTTCTCTTCTTCCTCTTTTCATAGTGCACACAAAGACCACCCCCCCGCCCCCCAAAAAAAAGAATCAACCCAACCAATCAAAAAAAACATAATAAAATAAACAACTTTAGGTTAAATAAGCTTAAATAATGGTGTTAAATACAAGACACTTGTGTGGCAGATCTGTACAGAAATAAACACATTTGGCATTGTAGGTGTGGTCCACCGGCCCATACAATAATGCTCTAGGGATCCACTACACACGGACATGTTAAGCTGCGGAAATGAACACACACTCAGGGGATACACACACTCTCACACACACACACACACACACACACACACACACACACACACACACACACACACACACACACACACACACACACACACACACACACACACACACACACACACACACACACGTGCACATACGCAGGCACTCCCCCAGATGTGTATTACATCAGTGAGCCACAGACAAGTCATGAGTCTGAGAAAACAGGTAAAAGCAAGAGGGAAAGAATCCATTTACATCCTTATTTCCAGGCACCGTCTCTTCCCGCCTCATCAAAACAACCGCTTGATGACAGGAACCTTCACAATTGTGCTATTTTAATATTTTTTTCCTAAACACAGTTTTTGTTACGACAACATCTTTATTGATAGGACATTGTGACACTGAACCCAAACTACTAACAGACATCGCTCCCGGAGAGAGGGGGGGGTGAAAGCACCTTTTGAAAAACACCAAAATGGCCGCCGCGTGACCCCAACGATGCAAAACACAAAAGCAGAGTTCGGAGGGGGGAAAGGAAAAGAAAAGAAAAAGAAAAAAACGCTTAGAGTTAGAGAACCGTCAAGTCTCTAAATCTTTGTGACTTTAGGTACTTTGAACCAGGACGTCTAACAAAATATAGGTCTTGGTTAAGCTACATTCATTTCCAGTTCCCCGGCTCCCCCCTTTCCCCCCAACGTTACCCTCAAAGTACTTTCCCAGTCCGCCCCATGTGGATCCCACTCTGAGACGACAGAGTAAGCACCAGTTGATTACATCCAGTACATTCTCCCTTCACCCCCACCCCCCTCCATCCTCCCGTTAACTCCTTCCGTTCCTCTCTCTCTCTCTCTCTCTCTCTCTCTCTCTCTCTCTCTCTCTCTCTCTCTCTCTCTCTCTCCTCTCTCTCTCTCTCTCTCTCTCTCTCCTCTCTCTCTCTCTCTCTCTCTCTCTCTCTCTCTCTCTTCTCTCTCTCTCTCTCTCTCTCTCTCTCTCTCTCTCTCTCTCTCTCTCTCTCTCTCTCTCTCTCTCTCTCTCGCTCCATCCATCCCCCAGGACATCGCTGTGGTTGACAGTTGAATGACAGTTGAGTATGTGCAGTACAGTCCAGCCCGTTCCAGCCCTGATCTGATCCGGTCCAGTCTTTCTGACCGGGTCCAGTCCAGTCTATGCTGATCCGAATCCAGCCTGATCTGATATGGTCCGGTCTACCGGTCTATTCCATTACTGTCCGATCCGGTCTGAAGTAGTCCAGTCCGATCCGGTCCAATCCATTAGAGTCCGATCCGGTTTCATCCGTTCAAGTCAAGTCCGGTCTGGTCTAATCCCTTACAGTCCGATCCGGTCTGATCCGGTCTGATGCAGTCCGGTCCGGTCAAATGCCTTCTAGTCCGGTCCGGTGCGATCCGTTCCGATCCGACAGAGCGCAGCAGTTCAGTGCGGTACATGACAGTAGGCCGACGTAGTGAAGAAGAAAGATGATACATAGGCTGCTAGAGTAAACGAGATCTAAGGCTTTACATTCCACTACTGCAAGGACATCCCGAGGATCCGGCTGGGGCCTGGGGGTCTACTACAGCCCCCCCTCCCCCCCCTCCAACCCCCTGCTGGGAGGGCATCCATCTTCAACCAGAGACTCATCAATTCATTCACTTTTTATTTAGTGTTCCATAAACTGCTGGTATCCCCAGCTCCGTAGACAGAAGAGAGAGCGAGGAGGGTGGGGTTTGGGGGGGGGTGGAGGCGATGGGGCGCTCAGTACCCCCCCCCCCCCCACACACACACACACACACAAAGATGTGCTACCACTTTCAAGTAGGTTGCGGTGAGCTGGTTCAGCTACGAGGGACGCGGGTCAGGGGTAAGGGTTTGATTCAAAGGTTATGAGCGTCGGGTTCCTCTTGGCCTCTCCACAACGGAGAGAGAGTCTCACTCAGAACTCAGAAGTGACCGTCGGTTTTTTTAAGTCTTTTTTTCCCAACCGTTTTTTTTTATACACACACACACACACACATCACGGCTCTCTCTCTCTCTCTCTCTCTCTCTCTCTCTCTCTCTCTCTCTCTCTCTCTCTCTCTCTCTCTCTCTCTCTCTCTCTCTCTCTCTCTCTCTCTCTCTCTCTCTCTCTCTCTCTCTCTCTCTCTCTCTCTCTCTCTCTCTCTCTCTCTCTCTCTCCCTGGGCCTCGTTCGCCCTCTCAGGGCTTCTTGTCGATGGAGTGGAAGAACCACTCGGTGAACTTCCTGAGCTGGGCGGCGGCCGTGAGGCTCTCCTCCTGCAGACGCATGTTGTCCTGCCGCAGGTGCTGCACCTCCTCCTGGAGCATGGCCTTGTCCTCCTTCTCCTGATCACACACACACACACACACACACACACACACACACACACACACACACACACACACACACACACACACACACACACACACACACACACACACACACACACACACACACACACACACACACAGGTAAATGGTAAGGTGGGCTGCGTTTATACAGCGCTTTTCTAACCATTGATCACTCAAAGTGCTTTTCGATATGAACTAACATTCACCCATTAATGCGCAACATTCACACACCAACAGGGTGAGGTATCTTGCTCAGGGACACCTCGGAGACGGGGATCGAACTAGCATCCCTCAGATTACCAGCCAACCCGCTCTACCTCCTGAACCACTTGATCCTGCCACGCCCACACACAGAAAAACGCAATCCATGGACGAGAGCGAGAGAGAGAGAGAGAGAGAGAGAGAGAGAGAGAGAGAGAGAGAGAGAGAGAGAGAGCGAGAGAGAGAGCGAGAGAGAGAGAGAGCGAGAGAGAGAGAGAGAGAGAGAGAGAGAGAGAGAGAGAGAGACCGTTAATCCTGGACCAGGAAGCTTCCACAAATGAAGATTGACGACGCATTGATAAAAGCCACTTCATTCACATCCTCCGTTCATACTCCGGGGGCTTAAATGGTAGAAATTAGCATGGCTGGGTAGTTATGCTAAACCTGCTTTCCCCCTGTTTCCCCCTCACTCCTCTTTAAGCACATTAGCATGGACACGAGAGAAATGTTTGTTCGGCACGGAACACGGAAAAGGGAGCAGGTTATTAAATTAAGGGAACATGGTGGAAATTCAAAGACCTCAGGCCAGCCATCACTCACTGGCTGCTTTCTGAACTGCGCGACACAGAAACGCACAATATGGACCACTTAGCAATTAGCATGTCATTCCCGGTACAATAGGGGAAAAAAGAAAGAAAGAATCGAGGACAAAAGGGAGACCAGGCGGCGATGACAAGCGCCCTCTCAATCCACACTAAATATATAGGATCATTAAGAGAGGCGCTGTACAGCGGAGCGAAGAGCGGCTTTGAAAGGGGCCGGCTCTTTGTTCGGTGGACGTACCTTTCGAAGGTCGTACTGCAGTTGTCTGAGGATCACCTCCAGCTGGTTCACTTTCCCGGTCAGCGTGGAGGGTGCGCCGATCCTGGGCACGCACACACACACACACACACACACACACACACAGACATAGGCACGCCCACACATGCATACAAAGACACACACGCACGCACGCATACGCGCATGCAAGCACACACACAGACACACACACAAACACGGGCACACGCAGGCACACACACACACAGATACACACGCACGCTCACAAACACGCATACACACAGACACACAGTAAAGTATTTTAGTTAGGGTGTTTATAGAAGTGAAATATATTAAACTACAGCATTATGAACGTTTTAGAATAACTGGAAAGGGTAAATGAGAAACATCACTGACGACTTCTGCACTGCGATATAAATACATTCCAACGCGTCAGGTTTTGGTGTATGACGTCCTTGTTTTAAGGACATTTTCATGGCTGGCTTCTTTCGCCTACCGTGTCCTAAATGAACCCTCTGCACTGCGTTTTAAAAAAAAAAAATACAGTTACAGCGCGACAGACACACAGCTCTCCAACACGACTTACAAAAGCCTATCCACCGCAGAACGTGCACCCCCGTGCACAGTGCACGTTCTGCTTAGAGAGCTGGAGGCATCACATGAGTAATCATAGTAAATTTTATTGAGGCTCTTTTCGTGGTACTACAAAGATTCCAGACAAAGGGATACACCAGACTTTTTTACAATAGAGGTAGGTAGGATATATCTCTATATATATATATATATATATATATATATATATTGTACTGTATATATACACACACACACACATATATATATATATATATATATATATATACTGTACTGTACATATACACACACACACACACACAACCACACACACATATATATATATATATATATATATATACATACACATATATATATATATATATACTCACATTCACACACAAATATTAACAATTCGGTGAACCAGTGGCCCGGTGGACAAACGGCACACAGAGGTACACCAGAGACATGCATCACACGGCGCTGCCACTGACCCCGCCTCCAGCGCCGCCCCCTCGGCCGCGGCGACCCGCCTCTTCAGCTCCCTGGAGATGTGGAGCGCCTCGGCGCGCTGCATGTCCGTCATGGTGCAGAAGGACGCCACTCGCTGGTCTGCAGGAGCACAGGGGACAAGGGGGCGGGGTTAAGAGGCTGGCTGCCTTTAGCCCCGCCCCCCCCCACCGCGGTGCAGCACATCGTTAAAAAGGCCCTCTATTGACGAGCAGCGGCATGCAGCTAAAGGAAGAGAAGAGCGGTGTGTGGTGGTTGACTGGTTAGTCGGGCGATGCATCGGGGTTAACTGGTTAGTCGGGCGGTGCATGGTGTTTAATTGGTTGATTAGACAATGCGTGGTGTGTTAATTGCATTGGGCGTGGTGCATGGGGCATGGGGGCTAGAGTTGGGGTGCTCTCTAACCAAGGGGTGATGGATGGGTGCCCCCCCCTTTTGTTGACACTCACACACTTCTGTTCACTGTGATCCACGACCGGAGAACACCAAAACAGGGGGGGGGGAACGAAACGAAAAGGACATCCTGGAGACTAAGGGAAGGGGGCATTCCCTGGGGGCCCCAACCAGACCCCCCCACCCTCCCCCCACGCCCCTCGGTGTGTGTAAACGTAACAGCTGGTTGGATCAGAGTGGCGGGCAACCCTCCAGATAGCTCAGACGCCAGGCGTGGCTGCTCCACCATGTCAGGCCCTGAAGCTTAGCCGCAAAGCCCCACGGAAACCAGCGCGACGGCCCTGGTACGGGAGGACGGATCGTCTCTGTGTTTACCACCCCCCCCCCCCCCCCCCCCCCCCCCCCGGTTCTCTGTGAAGTCCTCTGCCTGAACGTCTAGATAGGGAGGATCTGCATATTCATAGGGGAGATTTAAGAAAGCCTCTCCATTAAATTAGCTCCAAATGAAAGATAATTCCCCTTGAAGACAATGGCTGATCCTGCCCAGAGCCTCGATCAGACGGGGGGCGAAACCAACTCGATTTACATATGAATGTGGACCCCCCCCCTGCCCCCCCCGTACACACACACTCCACTCCTCCTTCCATGTTCAATGGCTGCATCACGAAGATTAAAGACTTCTTCAGGAGTGGAAGATCTGCGAGCCATTTCAACTTGACATCGTTGACACTAACATCCTGGACTCATTTGGAACAACAGAAGCTCTGCCATCGTCGTCGTTTGTGTAGGAGGACACGCCACTTGTGTTACATGGGGAGAGAATATCCCAGGAATAGTTGTGCCAATGATTACACAAAATGTTTTCTGTTGTTGTAATTGGCCAGAATTGATTTTCATTTAAAACTCTCATTATTGCCAGGGTCAAAAGAGGGCACTGAATTTAATTAGCTGTGGCAAGCTGTGCTGAACATTAATTTTATGTGAATAAACATGAACGGTCCAAACAAACTCCAATCATCCACATCACTTAACCATTTGTTGAAAAGCAGGAGCCAGATCTGCGAGAGGAATACAATTCGATAAGCAATCTCTGGTGTGCATTCATCCAGGTTTTAATAAAGGCAGGTTAAACAAATATGGCTCAAAATAACCGTGCGTTATGCTAGCCAACAAGGCTCCAGTTCTCTCTGAGACATGGCTATGCCAATTGTGCCGATACCGCTGCCAGACACGCATCTTTAAGAGTGGCAGCTGTGGTTCCACGCCAGGCTTGGGGAACGACGTCAAGAAACCAGTGAAACCAGTAAACATTGCCAGGCAGGTCGTTCGTCATAACAAATGAGTGGTCGCAAGCTAGTAGCCATGCTAAGGTATCCCTGCTAGACACCAGAATGAATGGCCCAACTGGTACGTCATGGGAGGGTTTTTAGTTTTGTTTTGATTCGGGTGATGGATGAACAGAATGTGAGCCATGAGCCATGGGCACACTTCTTCAGAGCGGATTGGGAAATGAATATGGTGATGGTCCCCATGAAGAAGCAGAGGGATGTGTCATTGCTAATTAAGCGAGAAAGCGAATTTGAGGGAGAAGACGACTCTATTCTTACTACAAGGCCTCTCTTGGCAGTTACTAATTGTCCATGTCCTCTGACTAGACTACCCTGTGGGTGTATGGAAACTCCCGGATGAGAGAAAATCCTCGTTAAATCGAGTGTATTGCTAGTCTCGGGCCCCTTAGTCAACACTATCTCCTTTCGCACTCGCGCAAAAAACTGCGTATTTGGCTCATCACACGAACAAGAGGAATGACGCTCCTAAAGCAGACCGGGGCGGCAATTCATCAACACACGCATGGCTGTAGCAGCACAGAAGACATAGGCTTCAAGCATATATATGCACATATATATATATATGTGTACACATATATATGCATCTTTATATACTGTGTATACACATATATATGTATATATATATATATATATATATATATATATATATATATATATTATATATATATATATATATATATATATATATATATATATATATATATATACACACAGTATATATACTGTATATATATATGTGTGTGTGTGTACATATATGTGTGTATATATATGTGTGTATATATATGTGTGTTGTACATATACATATATATATATATATATATATATATATATATAATATATATAAATGTGTTTATATGTGTATGCATATGGACCATCTGTCGGCAGTTCCTCCCTGAAGAAGGACACCATCACACTAGTCCGTGCACCATCCTTAGACTTTAATGGCTGCAGTTCGGGGCGGGAAGGAACTCCAATCACTCTGAGCTATCAACCCAAAAGCTTAATTGTAAAAGCCAGCGGTGGGGACTCTGTGTCTGAGTGGCGACCCGCTGGGTTTACGGTGTGAAGATTGGCACTATGTCTACGCTTCAGAACCAGCGCTTATTTTTCTGTTTGTGCTTGACGGGGCTCCCAGCGGGGGGGCCGCTCCAGGCACAGACACAAATAGCCGAAGGGGGGAGTGGCTAAGAGCAAACCCATCTCCTCACACTTGGCTTGGAGGTGCGCACATGCCCACACACACGCCTCCACACACACACACACACACACACACACACACACACACACACACACACACACACACACACACACACACACACACACACACACACACACACACACACACCTACACACCTACACACACGCACACACAAGCAGCTGCACAAACAAGCAAGCACGGGTGTTTTTAATCAGGCTTGTGCAAGCATACCCACACACACCCCAACACACACCCCTGACACACACACACACACATACCCCGACACACACGCAGAGGAAGATAGAGAGGCTAAGCAGCTAGGAGGAGGTGTTATCGCGGGGAGCCAGCGGCGCTGAGCGGGTTACCTTCGAAGGCCCGCGCTGCATCGACCAGGTGGGTCCAGTCCAGGTTGGAGGCAGTGTCAGGGAGGGGCATGAGGCCCGGGTCGCTGCCCTTGGACCTGTCCACCAGGGAGCCGTCAGAGAACCAGAACTCATCTGCGTGGGGGGGCGGGAGACGGTCAGGCACTGAGATCAGCGTCTAGAGGCCGGGACCCCCGCTACACCCACCGCACCCCCCCGCACCCCAGCCGCCTGTCAGCTCGCACCGGTACCGGCTGGGCCGGGTCGGGAGGGGCGGCGGCGAGGGGAGAGGTCTCTCGGAGACGGGGGAGACATAGGAGGAGAGCGGGGGGGGGGGGATGTAGGGGTGACCGTGACCGGGGGTTCTAACTCCCCCCATCAGGAGTTAGGGTTTGTAGAGCGCCCCTGAGGGCACTGAATCATCCCTCACGTCCCGTTCCTGGAAATACCTCGCAGAGCGGAAGTAGCAGGAAGCTGACCCGAGCCATACCGTCACCACAGACGTCTCGTCCCCGGTGCTGTTTTCATTTATGTCCCCGGGAGGAACGGAGGAGCAGACGATTGCACATCCAAAGCCTCCGCACTGATTGAGCGTAAGAATTCACCCCCGTTTTGAGAGCGATCCATTCTAGACTCGTCTGAAGGAGCCTTTGCCAGTAGCGGCAAATTAACAGGATCTGTACTCTGGGAAACAAAACGGGCTCCCTGCATTTGCTCTGAGGCACACTCGGTGTTGAGGGCTCCACTCACACGCTGGCACCTTCTACGACACATTCCACAGAGCACTGTCTAAGGGGCGATAAATGAACTTGTCTTTGTGGATGTCTTCATGTTTCAATCAATGCCACTCTCTCTCTCTCTCCCTCTCTATCTCTCTTACACTCCCTCTTTCTGTCTCTCTGTCTCTGTCTCTCTCTCTCTCTCTCTCTCTCTCTCTCTCTCTCTCTCTCTCTCTCTCTCTCTCTCTTACACTCCCTCTCTCTGTCTCCGATTCCTCTCTCTCCCCCTCTTCCTACCTCTCTCTTTCTCTCTCTCTCTCTCTCTCTCTCTCTCTCTCTCTCTCTCTTTCTCTCTCTCTCTTCTCTCTCTCTCCTCTCTCTCTCTCTCTCTCTCTCCCTCTCTCTCTCTCTCTCTCCCCCCTCTCTCTCTCTCTCCCCCTCCCTCCCTCCCCCTCGCTCCTCTTGAAGGCGAGTGGGAACTTGATAAACAAGTCCCCGCGGCGGCGGCTACGCGATTAGAGACGCACGGGGAGACGAGAGCCGCTGGGAGAGAAGAGGAGGAAGAGAGGAGAGGAAAACACAGACCCAAAACCCTGAGGTGCCACTGACAATCTCCCTTTCAATTTACCTGCAACCGCGGATCCAGGAGTGATTCCCTATTTACCCAATTGGACCGCTTGAGTGTGTAGGAGGGAGATGAGCGACAGAGACAGAGAGCGATTTCCTGACTACCCTTCAAAACAATCAGCGATCCATCAGGCTGACAGGCAGGAGCGGCCAAACAGAGAAACATCTTTCCCAGAAGCCATTTGCGGCCTAACCAGAGACCTGCGGGCGATGGGGTGGCGGTGGTGGTGGGGGGTAGGGGTGGGGTGGCAGTGAGGAGCCGGTGCCGGGAAGCAGGAGGCAGGAAGTGGATGGGGGGAGGGGGGGAGGTGACGGAATGACGAGCGCATGGGAACATCATGTATGACAGACGAGGTGACACTTCAGATGGAGGAACAGGAGCGTCAACGTCACTAATCTCAGACTCAGGATGTGGAGCCGCGCTGGAGGAGCCCGCCCCCACCCACGCGCTTTCACCGAGGCACACTCAGCGCCCGGGTGGCGGGTGGCGCCGGTGGGAGGTGCCGGTGGAGGCGGTGAACGGAAGAGAGGGTGGAAGGGGAGCTAGGGGCCGGCGGCCATGACAGGTGTCGGCGTTGTATGCAGACGGAGGGGGGCGGGCCCGGGCCGGTCCAATTAGCGGACTATATCGGGGGGAGCCAAAACAAAGGCTCCGGCGACGCGCGCGCCGCACAAGAGCCTCTTCAGACGAGTGTCTATATCCTGTCGCCCACCGCCTGGTGCCAGCCGACCAGGAATGCTAATCCCACAGAGCGACACTCCCCGCCCCCCCCCCCCCCGTACCCCACACAGGCTCAACACACACACCCCCCCCCCACGCCCCGCCCGCGACACCTCCCAGCCTGCCCTGATGCTAAGGGCCATTTCAAGGGTTCCCTGTCGCACTCGTCCTCCTTTAAAGGAGAGTATGTACCCTGTCTTCTGTCTTCTGTAAGAGTGCTGCCCCCTCTTAGCCATGCATTCAGAATGGGCGCCTTGGTTGTGTGTTTGTGTGAAATATGGTAGGGTTTCATGGGGAAGGGGGAGGAGACTGCTCAGATCCTCGGCCAATCACACAGCTACCGATTCCCAGAAACGGAAACACGATTGGTTGAAATAAATACAAAGCGAAAGAGCGTGAAACGCCCCGTTCACCCCAGGTCTGAGTCAACTAAAGTCTGATTTGTGAGAGAATGTACGTGCGCGTGTGTGCGTGTTTGTGTGCGAATGCTTGTACATACACTACAGTTCAAAAGGTTGAGATCACCCAGACAATTTTGTGCTAACATAATTTTGTGCTAACATAATTGCACAAGGGTTTTCTAATCATCAATTAGCCTTTTAACAAGGTTAGCTCAACAATGCACCATGAGAACACAAGAGTGATTGTTGCTAGAAATGGCCCTTAAAAAAATCAGCAGTTTCCAGCTAGACTAGTCATTACCATATTATCAATGTCTAGACTGTATTTCTGATTAATTTAATGTGATCTTCATTTAAAAAATAGTTGCTTTACTTTAAAATAAGGACATTTCTAAGAGATCCCAAACTTTTGAGTGGTAGTGTATGCATGTGTCTGTGTGCATGTTTGTGTGTGCGTGTGGATATGTGTGTTTGATGGTGTGCCTATGCATGTGCGTATGCGTATGCATGTGCGTGTGTGTGCATGTACGCATGTGTGCGTCTCTGTGTGTATGTGTGTGTGTGTGTGTATGTGCTTGTTTGTGTGCATATGCGTGTACATGTGTGTGTGTGTGTGTGTGTGTGTGTGTGTGTGTGTGTGTTCATGTCTGTGTGCGAATGTGTACCCACGTGTGTGTGTGTGTATGTGGGTGCATGTGTGTGTGCGTAAACCTATAAGTGTTTGATTTGTGTGCGTCTGCGTGTGTTGGTGTGTGTCTGGTCCCCGGTCGGCACTCACTCCTCAGGCTGGGCGCCCCCTGCTGGTGGTGGACGATGCGCGGCGGCAGCGTGCTGTGGTAGGCGGGCGTGGTGCTGAACAGGATGTCGTTGGGCAGCGCCTGGTCCAGCATGGAGCTGCGGGAGCTGCCGTACGACGAGCCCTTCCTGTTGCCGCTGCTGCACACGCTCTCGTCCGACAGGGTCCGGTACACCGAGCGCCGGGGGGAGGTGGTGCCCGCCACAGACGTCTGGGGGGGAGGGGGGGGGGGAAGGGGAGGCCGAGAGACAT
>OLKM01000497.1:207436-217684 GCA_900291075.1 Melanogrammus aeglefinus | reverse complement strand
AATCACACCATCCCGAGGTGGGAGATTTTGCGGTGCAAATGGGATTTCTGGGGGGGGGGGGGGGGGGGGGGACGGAGCTCGGGGAAACAGGGACGGCGGGGGACTGTTCTTCCACAAGCATTTCCCATCCACGATCCTCGCACACAAACGCCTTAAACACACACACACACACACACACACACACACACACACACACACACACACACACACACACACACACACACACACACACACACACACACACACACACACACACACACACACACACACACACCGACGAACGCACACACAGATACAAGGGGGCTGGTGTTGAATCAGAGCTGCATTTCAATTTCACTGTTAATGTCTCTTTGTGACTCTGACTCTTCTTCATGCAATTCTGGCGTATATTTTATTGCATTGCCTTTTTAGTTCACAGCCTACCTGTGGGCATCCTTGAGTAAGAACCCCTAAACCCATCACCGGTTATTTAAAGACTCTGAATCCACTATGTACTGAAATGAATAAACCCTTCCACTTCATGACTAAATCAGTCCTTGTGTATTTCGATTTTATACAAGAAAAGGATCCCACGATGAAAGAAGATAGTCCCCAAAAAGGCGATTCCTCGGGCATCCATCTGCCGCTTGTGAAATGTGTTTATCGTGTTTGTGTTGATTGTGTTTATTGTGTTGACTGTGTTGATTGTGTTGTTCTGCTCAGGGCGGCAGCTCCAGGCCCGGGGCTCCCAGTGGACGTGCTGATGCCCAGCTCGGACCCCCGCCCCCCCCCGCCGGCCCGGCCCCCCACCAAGGACGGGGCCTCACGCCATTGATCAATAACCAAAAGAGACATGTGCCAAGCGTATTATGTCCACGGCTTCATTGAGCGTATTTACTGTGCCGCTGTCGCCTTCAATCAGAGCCCGATTAAGTGCACCATGGGTGGGGTGGTGGACTAGTGTGTGTGTGTGTGTGTGTGTGTGTGTGTGTGTGTGTGTGTGTGTGTGTGTGTGTGTGTGTGTGTGTGTGTGTGTGTGTGTGTGTGTGTGTGTGTGTGTGTGTGTGTGTGTGTGTGTGTGTGTGGAGCTGAAGACGGTGCAGGCTGACACATCTCTACTGTGTGCTTAAAGGAGGGTGGTAAAGGAGTATAGACCTGGTTGTGTAGTAGGGCTTTGACTTTGCCCAAAAATCATATTCAAAGTTTGTCTGTTTATTAATATTAATATTAGAATATATTCAAATATTCATTAATGATATTTTGACCACTGGCCTTCAGTAAGACCTGGATTGGGCTTCGCGAGATTTGTTTACCGCGTTGCTATGGTTACCAGTCTTGCGTGTTCCAACGGTTTATTAGGTTTCTAATAAATCTCTGTATAATCAATACTTCATTCACTGCCTCTTCCGTGGTCATTACAACATTATTAATAGACTGCGTCGGGTTCTCCGACGTCTCTCCCTCTTGGCCTGCCCATAACAGGTTCCAATATTAAGGGCTGCCTAATATTCGTTCGAATTTTGATTTACTTTTTGATATTCGAGTGATATTCGAATGACGAAGTTCGGACTCAAAGCCCTAGTGTGTAGGTCAGTGATTTCCTGTTTCCAGCTCTGTTTAGGCAATGTCTGTCCTCGATGTCAACGACGGCACTGAAATCCGGTTCGCCTACACTACACCCCTTGTAAATACAAGCATGCAAAAGAACAGCATCCTCACAGGGTACAAACGCGCACACACACAGACACCGCACACACACACACACACACACACACACACACACACACACACAGACGCCACACCCCACACTCCCACACACTCACCCACACTCTGTATTGTTGGGGGGTTCCTGGATGCAGTGGGCATCGTCGGTGGTCTCCGTGCCCAGTGAGAGCTCTGAGCCAGGCTCCTGGCGTGCCTGTCCACACGCCTCTGAGCCGGGACCCACCCCAGGCCCAGGCCCTGTCTCGAGCCCGGGCCCTACACCCGCGCTGCTGGTCTGGGGGATGGTGTAGGCCCTGGAGGAGTCGGTGGACATACAGTATCTGGCCCCGCGGGCCAGGGGACTGCCAGAGTGGTGAGAGCCACTGAACCGCGTGGGACACACAGACCGCACCCGGCACGTCACCGCCCGACACAAAAAGGACAAACGGAAAAAAAGTATAGAAAAACAAAGTTACAAAAACAAACCCGTCAGGCCTGAGAACAATTAGTCAACAGACGTTCGCCAGGGCGACCACGAGACGAGCCGAATCTCAAAGCCTCCTCTCACATGAAAGCGAAGTAGAAAGGTAGAAAAACAGATCCTCTTTATCAGCATAGCAGCATAGAGGTGCCCTCCCATCCCCAGAACCACCAAAACTGCACTTGGAGGAGCCCATACCAATCATCTAGAGAGCAGGGTATTGCAGCTAATACAGCGCACCCCTCACATCGAGTAAGGGGGGACATTAAATGGCAGATTCCCTGCTAAACCCCCCCCTCTGAGCGGACCACTCGGCTGCCTTTGATCTGCCTGTGAATTCCTATTACAAAGACGTCGGTGGAAGTGGTGGCTGCCTTGCTCTCTAATTGCCCCTGGCCTCCAATTGTCAACGCTGTGGACATTTGGTCTTTCATCTCCCGACGCTCAATCGGATTCTACCTATTCCACCGGCGGGCTTTGATTCGAGGCCACTTCACAAGCTGAAGAGTTCCCCGATCAGAATAATAAAAATGCTTGACTGAAATGGATCAGACCGAATTTAATTTCTCATTAAATTAGTCAATCAGTTTTTAGCGACTGAGTTTCATCCCGAGACACAGCATCGCCTTTGTTTCCATATTCATGGCCATCTGTCGCGACACCTTGCAATATGATTTCCTGCTGCTTTTCGCTGCTTCTTCAGGAGACATCCGGGTGTCAATGGCAGTTAAATCAGGAACACACAAAGTACACATCACCCCCCTCTTCTCCTTAATGTTACACGCCTCGAGTTAGACGGCTCTGGCACTCCCCTTCAAACCAGCGGGTGATACAGTCGGATGGGGTCAACACCGCCCCTGTATGGGGCGACCAGCCAAGAGAGATACCCGCCGGATTTTAAGAAGCTAGGGTATATCAGTTTCTGTCTTTTCCCCGCTTCCCCCTGAGTTCATCTGCCAGGGAGGGGGAGATCCATCAAACCCCGGCTCTGTAGGAGAGAGGGGTGGGGGGGGATGTGAAGACGGATCTCCCCTTCCGTCCCCCCCATCCCTCTCGCCCCGCTCCCCCCGTGGCTCAAGCAAGACAGCCCCCGTGGCTTCCCTGAGACCAGCACAGCAAGGTGGAGCAGGCCACCGGTCAATACCCAGGGAGGGGAAAGAAGAGAAGGTCAGCGAACAGCCAGCGTCTTCCAGATGTGTGTTAGTGTGTGTGTGTGTGTGTGTGTGTGTGTGTGTGTGTGTGTGTGTGTGTGTGTGTGTGTGTGTGTGTGTGTGTGTGTGTGTGTCTCTGTTTTCAGTAAGGATATGTTCAAGCTGACAAGAAACCGGTCGATGAAGGTAGGTTAATGCTAAATAAACGCCACTAATTCACTTTGTTTTGGTGCATGTGCTATCATACGACCGCTCAGTACATCTCAACCCCACAGATCGTGTGCTAGATCGCCCGTTACCGTTGACAACCTGTGATTTCTCCCCCCCATGGAGAATTAAATCAATGAGCTGATACAGAAGAGACAGAACAGACCACCGATCGATGTGCCTTCATCTCCGGAACTAAGACCTACGCAAAACGTAAACACAGCGATCGCCCATTGTGATGGCGCACGCAAAGGGGTGGGGGGACTCAAGACTCAAATTCAAGACTCACTTGTTCAGAGTTCACCTGGACTCTGCATAGCATCCCCCCTTAACCCTGACGCCCCTTTTACGCATTGTGTTGCATCTTATTCTAGCTATCTTTGTTGTATACGGGGAATGGGTTAACCTAGCGAACGTTAGTGCTTTGCACTTCGTTCTATAAAATTCCTCACTGTACAGAGGGCGGTTTATTGTGTCTCCTTCTTCTGACAAATGTACTTATTGTAAATTGCTTTTGCTAAAAGCGTCTGCTAAACGTCCTGAGTGGTTATCTAAAACTACACTTGCGGACCGCACAGCGCTCTTTCGACCGGTCCACCGCACCTGGAGTGGGACGAGATCTCGCTGAGGTCTCCCAGGCTGCCCTCCATGATGGCGGCGGCGTAGCCCTGCGGCAGGTACATCTTCCCGTGGTCGTCCTCCGAGGCCGCGTCCTCCGCCAGCTCCGATGGCCAGGGGTGCGCCTGCTCGCCCCCCCGCACCTGCAGGAGGTGCCGCGCCCCGGGGGGCATGCAGGGGTTGGTGTCGATGCCGCTGTCGGTGGACGCGCCCTTGATGTAGGTGAGGCCCAGCATCTCGGGGTCCATGAGGTCCCCGGAGCCAAAGTGCTTCTCGTCGCTGTTGCTGGAGGCGTTGCTCGAGAGGGTGTTGCTGCTGGAGTGGCTGGAGGTCTTGTCTCCCGTCTGGCGTCGTCCGTGGAGGAGAGGAGGGGAGACACGTTCAATTATGATTACTTTATTTCGTTTTATGTTTATTGGTGTTTTTTTATACAGGGGGGAGCGCGCTGTTAAAAGGAGCGGCAGCAGAGTTAGATAGCAGTTAAATTAGATCTGTTGACCCCGGGCAGTTGGAACAAGAGCAGCGAATACACAACGTAAAACAGCATAATTCATGAAGTCCATCTGTGTGACATAAACACAATCAGTGTTACAATTACTATGAATGCAAGCGGATCATTCGTGGTGACAGTTTTGTGCTCACCTTGGCCAAAGCTTGAGGCTGGTTTAAACACTACAAATCTTCTTGGGTATCAAATGAGAATATTATGTGTTATATTTATACATACAGTGTATATATATATATATATATATATATATATATATATATATATATATATTATATATACATATATGTGTATATATATATATATATATATATATATATATATATATAGCAGTGTTACTGTAGCAGAGAACTAGGGTATGCATATATCTGTGTGTGAACGCAGGGTGTGAATATAGTGCTTGATCATTAAATAAACTCTTTTGAATAAGTGATCGTCTTTTTTTTAGTATATGTACTGTGGCTGTACTCTCGGTGGTTGAAACAGAAACTTATAGTGGTTCTTTAAAACTGCATCCCAAAAAATAAGTAAGACGAGTATAACATCATTCCACTGAATATCCACTTCATTTTCTCTTTAAATGTTTAATTTAGACTAGATCAGCAAACATGTAGATCCATAAATAATAGATTTTGCTACACTCTGGTGTTCAATATGGCCGACTAGGGGGCTCTTCTTTGAAACCACAACCACAAGTTAACTTCCAAACTTGACTTTCTTTCCGGCTCTCACTGCTAATAGTGTTGGCTCACTTCCCTTTACCCCTAAAGAGCTAGCGGAAAAGAAATAATAATCTCTGGCATGTATAGGAAACCTAGAGAGCCAAAGAAAGGGTTCTCATGGAGTCGATCTAGCACACGCTCTGAGCCCCAGCGCTGATAGCGCTGAGCTGTTAGCGCTGAGCAGCAGCCAGCGGCGCAGCGAGCGAGAGAGAGGTGAGGGAGGAGACGGAGAGAGAGGGGGGGGGAGGAGACGGAGAGAGGGGGGGGGGGGGGGGGGGAGGAACGGGGAAGGTAATACAAATTAGGAGACGAACGCGCAAACCCTACAACTGAATAGATATATTCAACCTCTGAGACAAATGCAAGACCGCCATGTCTCATCTAGAGACGAGATGGACGATGTGAAGCGCCGAAACGCCGGCTAGCATGCTAATGAAGCCGGGCCAGTATATACGATTCCAGAGATACAAATGAGGCAGAGACAGAGAGAGACAGAGTGGGGCTGGTAGGGGGGATGGATGTACAATTGGATGTCCCAATTCTGCTGGTGGAAATAGTTAGAAAGCCCACCGACAAGGACAGTCTGACCTTATCTCTGTTCCCCGTGAAGGGAACCAGCTCTGACAGTGTAGAGTGGCAATACAAATATAGACATAAAGGCATGCACTCATTCCCATACTTACACACACGCACACACGCAGACACTCACACACACACACACACACACACACACACACACACACACACACACACACACACACACACACACACACACACACACACACACACACACACACACACACACACACACACACACACACACACACACACACACACACACACACAACCTAGTAGAGTGGGCAGACTAGGGATGGTACGACAAAATCCTCAACGTCCCTTTGAACAAATGGGGCAGAATGCCCACTCACCCTGGACAGCTTGTTGGGAGAGTCCTTGCTCCCCTCTCGGTGTTTCAGAGAGTTCAGGATCTTGGTGGAGGGCACGTGCCACTTGGCCTCTGTGGAGAGCAGGGAACAGGGATGGGATGTATGAGCGTGGAGCAATGGGTGTGTGTGTCTGTGTGCACGTCTGTGCATGTCTCTGTGTCTGGGAGTTTTTGTGGGCACATGGTGGATGGAAGTGAGAGTGTGTGTGTGTGTGTGTGTGTGTGTGTGTGTGTGTGTGTGTGTGTGTGTGTGTGTGTGTGTGTGTGTGTGTGTGTGTTGTGTGTCTGTGTGTATGCGTGTGTGTATGTGTGTGTGTGTGTGTGTGTGTGTGTGTGTGTGTGTGTGTGTGTGTGTGTGTGTGTGTGTGTGTGTGTGTGTGTGTGTGTGTGTGTTTGTGCATGTCTTTTTGCCTGTGAGTTTTTGTGGTTGGTGCTTGCAAGTGAGTGCGGGCGTGCGTGCGTGCGTGCGCATGAGCTTGTGCATGCGTGTGCATGCGTGTGCGTGCTCTGCGATCAGGACGGATGACTCACCCGCCGACCGGGTTCTCTCCAGCGTGGGCTCTCTCTCGCGGCCGCCGCCGTCCCCGCCGGCGATGTCACCCGAGTGCTCGTGGAGGACAGGGGAAGGACATCTGGAGAGGAAAGAAGGGGAGCGGAGCGTCACGTGACCCATAAACAACCACGTTGTGTTCCGCGGGCGCCGAGTCAGGAGTAACACTTCATTAGATGCTCCCCAGATGTGTGGCCATTAGATCACCCGCAGAGATCAGATCCATTAAGCCTACGGTTTAATGGGATGGATCTTCATCAAGACCTTCCAGATGCCGGGGAGAGGAGAGGGGTAACGACGAAGCACGCCACCCTCGCCGTTGCCACGGAAAAGTACAGTGGGAGGGAAGCCTTTACGTGCTACCTTTATTAACGTTGAAGGTAGCCCGGGCGTGAATGCAGATGAACTCCGAGCTCTTTTCCTTAGCAGCGCAAATTGATCTCCGACCGAAGCGCCCCCCTTCTCCCCCCCCCGGAGAGCGTCTGTGCGCCGGTGAATAAATATGCTGCGTGTTCCGGGGGGCCGCCTGACAGCTCTCTGGCAGGCCGCTGTGATCTTTGGCTTGTTTGTTTGGTCGCCACCAGACAGACAGAGGCCTACGGTAGGCAGCGGTGTGCAGCCGAGGTCTAACCCTCTTGTCACGGTCCATAAGAACTTCCAGACACACACAGCGCTGTCAGTGATGAATGCGTGCTGAGTACAGCCCCTTGATCGGTCACACCTGAGGCCTGGAGGCACTGCGGCCCGGGGATCACACAGGCCTTGTGTGTTGATTGAATAGTAAGAAGGAGTAAAGTGAGTTGCATGGGATTTGTGTTTTCGTTCCCAAAACCGCTAACCTCGTGGACTATGAACTATGTATATTGTGTCAGTACCGTCATCTGTTTGCATAGCCTCAGTTTAACTACAAAATGAATGGTGAAATGGCAAATGGACTGCATTTATACAGCGCTTTTCTAACCAGTGGCCACAATATTGCCCCACATTCACCCATTCATGCACACGTTCGCACACCGACGGCGGCGTCAACCACACAAGGCGACATCCAGCTTGTCTGCAGCAGTCAGGGTGAGGCGTCTCGCTCAGGGACACCTCGACGATCAGCTAGGAGGAGACGGGGGATCGAAACTAGCAAGCTTCCCGGTTCCCCAGCCAACCCGCTCCGCCTCCTGAGCCACATGCCGCCCTGAGATATGAGATGAGGCATACTGCTAAGGAGCTCTGCAGTGACCGATGGGAAACGACGGGAGGGGATGGAGCGTACCCGTCGTATCCGGCCTGCTGGGACCAGCTGGTGCTACCACAGGGCCCAGGGTCGCTGGAGGAGGATTGGTTACTGGGGGAGCTCCGGTAGTGCTGGTCCCCCTTGTTGCACGAGGTGACCTGGGGGTTCTCCATATCCTGCATGGTCCTGCACACACAAGACAAACCAGACACGTGTGAGAAACGATAAGAGACGTATGGGTACACAGAAACATCTGCCGGTTGTAAGTCGTTGATCTGCAGCAGCTAGAGATCCTCTTTGTAGCTCGCAGAGGGTCGAGAGGTAATCACAATCAAACGTCTTGTTGTGTGGTTAAAACCGCGCCAGTCTTTGGCAATAAGACACACTCCCCTTTAGCTCTCACTAGCCTGATTTAATTTGATTTAAGGTACGATGACCCACTTTGCCACCGCCCATTTATATTAAAACTGTTTATCTATTGTGTTTGAATACCTCCAGACTTCAGCGAGCTGACGTCTAGACACACATTGCTAATGCGCTCGGCGAGTGAAAAGACGTTATGTAAAGTAATTCAACGCAGAGTGGTTCCAGTGATATTTTTGGACATTTTCTCCCTCCAGAGGCTGCAGATAATCAGAAACAAAAGCTGTCTCTGTTTGAAAGCTTTCTAATCCCTGGGACGATTTTGCACCCAGCGAGCACTTAAGCAAATAGCATCTCAATGCAAAGGCTTCTTTTGTCACTCTGTACCACACTTGATTGACACAGTTGTTTTAGTCGTGATTTAAAGGCGGGCTTTAGATGTGTAATCAAACCGCTCCGTCTGTTTACGTTTACCTGGCGAGGAAAGCCTCAGAGGCTTAGGTGGAGATTGAAAAGCAAACAAGGGACTCAGGTTCTGCCTGTATCCTGGTGGCCCCGCTTCTAAGTCCCACACCAAAGAAGGATTACCCGGCTGGGAGGAAATCAAATGGGAATCTTATGGGCTGCACTGGATGTCACATTAACTGCCTAGCCAGGCTTTACTTTGGTTTCCTTTTTTCATCCACCTTCTGGATGCCTCCGTCTCTGCCTCCTTGGACGGTTTATAAACCGTCTCACAAAAGTCTGAATGGCGAGCATTTTCGCCTCTTTTGCAGTGATGTTTCTATTGCCGAATTTCATTGCCACGGTAAAAGGCATCAGACGGCGTCCCTACCGCGGCACACACGCCATTGAACACCTTGGCCAGATTTCTTACATTTCCGGTCCGACAAAGGTGTTAGTCATCTCAGTGGTGTCCAGGCCTTTAATGTGAAACAGCAGCTGGTGCTTTTCTATCGCTCCTCTCCCTCCCTGCCTCCCTCCCTCCCTCCCTCCCTCCCTCGCTCCCTGCTTCGCTCCCTCCCCTCCGACATAAAGGTTCAGGGGATATTAACAGTCGTTTCTTTTTACTCCCGCCGGCTGCAATAACATTGGCGGTCATAAAGGATGGCTGCCGGGCCTGTATTAGGTCTCATATGTAATGGTGCCAAGTCTGAAGTCAGCAATGAAACCAGCCAGGGCACAGCTTTATCTAGGCTATCGCCTTCGCTCATTTCCTATACAGCGCGGGGCTGTTTCTTCCCTCTCTTACCCCTCTCCCTCTCTCCGGTGTGTGTGCGCGAGGCGAGGGGGAAACGCTGGCAAATTGCACGATACCTTCCGCAAAAAAAAGAACTACCGACAGCTCATCAGTCAGAGCTATGAAAATATGCCGGAATAACACAATAACCATTCCAATTTTGACATTCATACCGATATATTTCATGGGTATATTTTCTCACTCTCTCTTTTTTTATCGTGCCCCTTTGTTTTTACTGTCTGAAACGCCTTTATATTCCTGTCTTCCACTTCCACTCAAACTCCCATCCCCACACACACACACACACACACACACACACACACACACACACACACACACACACACACACACACACACACACACACACACACACACACACACACACACACACACACGCACGCACTTCTTTCTCCGTGGAGAGGGACGGGGGAGGGAGGGGGAGGGCTAGGTCTCTACAGCTCTCAACACAGGGAAGGGCTATCTCTTTGTTTCAGCGGTAATTGGCCAAGATGTGGTTGGCCATGTCAGTTCCTCTGTCACCTCCTGCTGGGCCCGGT